>CM033325.1:30961425-31190177 GCA_019359835.1 Pharus latifolius | reverse complement strand
ACTTGGGGGCTGGAGTGGTCTTAATCACGCCTCACAGCGACCAATTCAAGTTTGTCATCCAATTACACTTTGTTGCGACCAACAACGCAGCAGAGTATGAAGGTCTTATTGCAGGGCTCTGGGCAGCCAGATTTCTCAGAGTCCGTCGGCTAGTGGTGAGGGGAGACTCACAGCTAGTCGTAAACAGGTAAACAAGGAGTACAGCACCTCCGATGAGACAATGGCTCATTACCTGGGGGAAGTGAGGAAATTGGAAAACACTTCAGTCATTTTGAAGTCCAATACATCTCGCGAAAGGACAATATACTCGCAGACCAATTATCAAAAATTGGAACCTCACGCACATCCACTCTGGCAGGAGTATTCGTTGAACACTTAAAACACCCTTCGATCATGGCTTCGATCGAGGATGACATGGTGACAGTTTGCGTCACCGACCTTGGACAGGAAAAAGATTGGTCCGGTCCATTGCGGATCTATCTTGAACATGGGGCCTTGCCCAAGGATGAAACCAAAAGTGATCGATTAATTCGAAAAGCGTGACTATATAAACTCATTGATGTAGTTTTATACAAAAAGGGTACTCAAGGGGTATTCATCCAATGTATATCTCAAGAAGAAGGAAAATCCCTCTTGAAAGAAATTCATGATGGTGTATGTGGTGCACACGCATCATATCACACACTGGTCGGAAAAGCATTCTGGGAGGGTTTTTATTGGCCTTCGGCACTAGATGATGCCAAACATTTGGTCAAAACATGCCCACATTGTCAATTTCATGCACGACAAGTTCATCAACGTGCATATGCCTTGCAAACTATTCCTCTAACATGGGTACAAGTTCTTGTTTGTAGCCATTGACACATTTCCGAAGTGGATTGAAGCTGAACCAATCCACAACGTTACCGCCGCTGCGGCAAAGAAATTCTTTCATAAGAATATAGTCACACGATTTGGTGTTCCAAGTCGTCTCATCACCGACAATGGTTCCCAGTTTGTTAGTGGTTTCTTTTTGGACTATTGCGACGACATTGGGACCAAAGTGTGCTTTGCATCTGTAGCTCATCCGCAGAGCAATGGAGCCATTGAACGTGCCAACAGGCAGGTATTACAAGGCATAGAGAAATGTGTCTTTAATTGCCTTAAGATGCGCTCAAGGGGCTTGAGTAGATGGACTCCACTCTGTTCTATTGGCACTACGCACTACTTGTAGTCGGGTCACAAGTAAGACACCTTTTCAACGAGTATATGAAGCTAAGACTGTCTTACCTATGGAAAATCTTATTAGTTCTGTTCAGGTAGATCAATTCGATCAGATTGATCAACTCGAACAACGTACCCAAGATAATACCCTCCTTGAAGAGAAACACGATCAGGCGCTGATCAAGTCTACAGTATATATAAAAGCTTTGTGTAAATATCATAGTAAACGGGTGCTGCCTTGTAGTCTTCACGTGGGTGACTTGGTTTTACAAAAAATACAAAACCAGTCTAACCACAATAAGTTATCCCCTCAGTGGGAAGGCCCTTATACTATGGTCTCTGTACCACGACCAGGATCAGCTCGGTTAGCGATGGAGGATGGGAGGATCTTGTCCAATACTTGAAACATAGATCAATTATGCAAGTTCTACCTGTAAGTTTTCAATTTCTTTTATCCTTTTCAATTAGCATGACTTTTGTTAAAAAATTATGTGTACTTTCCTTCGTATTATCATATGGTTTCATTTCTTTTCACACCCATACCGAGCCATGCTCGGGGGCTAGTCACCGATGACCATCTTATTAGGATGCACGGGTTGATTCGCTGACTGATCTCATGGTCGCATCTAGATAACACATCCCTAAATAAGCCATTTCTAAATGGATACGGGTCTTATTAGCATGTCTCTGATCATTCGAGGGGCTGCAAGTTCGTAATAAGCCTTGGCATTGTATTAAGATCAGTATCGCTGTGACCAGATGATCATATCTAGGTTGAGACATTCCTTTATAAACCGTTTCTAAACATAAGGAACTCACCCGATATTTCCTGATTTTCAATAACCCATATTTCTCTTGAGATTATAATACCATGCCTTCAGTATGTATGATCTCAGGAGAGGGCCTAGAGGAATATGACCATAAGGTAAAACGAAATTGGGTACATCTTTTCAAAAACTTGAGGCATGCATTTGCACATTTCCTATTATAATTGTATATGTACAGGTATAATTAAAATAGAGGGTCATTGTTCATTACAATGAATTTACAGTAAGCCAAACTCTTTCAAAAGATTTTCAACAAGAGGCTTGACTTCTTCACTACTACAGAAATGCAGTCCACTAATCCCTATCTTCTAATGGTTATATACATTCTGGGAGAAAACCGTTAGTGTACGAGGACCGTAGTGGAGAAGAGATTTTGTACTAACGGTTATGGTCTCGGAAACCATTAGTGAATAGCACGTAACTTTTACTATCGGTTATTAGTGCACGAACCGATAGAAGAGAGGTAAGTTCATTAATGGTTGTGTTTTTGAACCGATAGTAAAATTACATCATTTTTACTATCGGTTATTAGTGTACAAACCGATATAAGAGATAAAATTTTACTATCAGTTTGTTTATTCAACCGATAGTAAAAAGACGTCATATATACTAATGGTTATGACAGTAGAGACCTTTAGAAGAGAGGAAATTCACTAACGGTTGTGTTTTTGAACCGATAGTAAAATTATATTTTTACTATCGGTTATTAGTGTACAAACCGATAGAAGAAATAAATTTTACTATCGGTTTGTTTATTCAACCGATAGTAAAAAGACATCATATATACTAATGGTTATGACAGTGGGGACTTTTAGAAAAGAGGAAAGTTCATTAACGGTTGTGTTTTTGAACCGATAGTAAAATAGTACAAGACCCCTATAATGGGTTAAACACGCGGGAGTTTTCCCTCCAGTCCAACCAAACACATTTCCAAATAAGTCTCTACTCACGCGCGGAAAACCCTAGCCTCCCCGACATCCCCTTTTTCGCTCCTACACCACCATTGCCTCTCGTATTTGGGTTCTCCACCGCCGCCGGCCACTGCATCGCGCCATCGTAGGCCACTCCATGAACTGTAAGTATTTTTGACCAACCCGACTAGAATTGTTCTTGCTGCTCGTGTTAGTTTCTTAAATTGATACTGAACTCGATTAGAACCAGGCAGTCTTTAGGAAAGAGTAATTGAAATGAAATCAGTTTCCTAACTTCATACAAGCATGTAGAGCATCATGTTGAAAGACCAATACGAGTTGCCTCAGTTGAAGCAGCTGCTACAAATTTGGGCTCAATATGTTATGGATGAAGTGGCTATCAACGATCGATCGTAAATGACTTGTGTAATATACATTGAATGTGTTAGTTGGTGTATGTGTGTACTTGTATTGGTGTATTTGTGAATAAACTCAATATGTGAATAATTAGATTCAATATGTCCAATGCATGTGTATATCTTTGTATTAGTGTATATGTGAATAAATTCAATCTCTGAATAATTAGATTCAATCTGTCCAATGTGTGTCTCTCTGTATTATTGTATCTGTTAATGATCCTTTGTAATACTATCGGTTCATATCCTACAACCGATAGAAGAAAGTTTTCAGTACTAACCGTGTCGAGTAACTAACCGATAGGAAAACTATACAGTACTATCGGTTTCCATTGTAGAACTGTTACAAGAAATCTAACATCACTATCGGTTGAGTTCACTGAGCCGATAGAAGAAATTATCATTCGCGATTAGTGAACGTTGGAATGAAGGTATTTTACTATCGGTTTGCAACCGATAGAGTTGTGCTATGTTTCTTCTATCGTGCCGATCACTAGCGGTAAAAGAACCGATAGTAGAGACGATTTTAAACCGATAGTGAAAAGCAATTATATAGTAGTGCTTCCATTATGGCCTCAAGCTGTTCTTCACTCTCGATCTCGGCATATCCCACCATCGGATTCAAGTCCAAACTTGGACCGTGGTGAAGTCTTAATTTGCATAGAATGGTGGAGGCTACAGATCTTGCTTTCACTAGTACAGAAATCCAGTCTACTAACCACTATCTTCTATCGGTTATTAGCGATTTAGTTGAAAACCGATAGAAAATGTGCCTCGCGGTCATAAAAGGGCGACGGGTGTATTTTTTCTATTGGTTTATAAGAAACTTACCGATAGAATAAATAGTATGATTTACTCTAGCGGTGATGAACATATTTACCGTTAGAAGAGATGCATAAGTACTGACGGGAGAATGTTGTGCGCCGATAGGACTGGTCGACTTCTACAACTAGACTTATTCTAGCGGTACTGTATGAATATACCGACAGAGTATATTAAAAATTCCTATCGGCAATATGTAGTGCGCCGATAGAATCGTTGGCCTTCTACAAATATTTTTATTCTATCGGTAATGGATTCTTTTACCGTTAGAATATATAGAAAATTGGTTAGAACTGTTCGTCTTCAAATAGTTTTATTCTATCAATAATGAATGTTTATATCGGTAGAATATTGCAAAAATATCTTAGAACTGTTGGCCTTCTACAACTAGTAATATTCTATCGGCAATGTACGTACACACCGATAGAGTATGTACAAAAATTCCTATCGGTAATATTTATTGTGCCGATAGAACCATTCGCCTTCTACAGATGTTTTTAGTACTAACGGTATTCTGTTTTCGTACCGATAGAAAATATATATTTGTATAAATACACGGGTATGTCTCTTTCATTCTCACAGTTCATCTGGGGCTCGTAGTCCTAACCCGTAAACTCCATGGACGGCCGGCGCACCTCTACAGGGGACCGCTGCACCTCCTCACCTCCATCGATGCCCTCTAGACGTCGGCATCCCAAGGAAGGTACGTAAAATTTCTGCAATATTGTTAGATTATTCTAATCCGATTATGGCAATAATTCTGCTTTTTTTGTATCCTTCATTTTGATGTGTCTTATTTTCAATATGATTATGATCTGTTCAGGTCCTTGGATGATGCTCATGAGGGGCAACGTATTTCACGGTTCTTCAACGCAGTACGCTGCCTACGTTGGCTTGTTGGCGAAAGAAATGGTGAAGATCACCGTCGAGAGCTGGAAGGACGTGAAGGGCGAGATCTTGGTTGGCTCGGTCGAGAAGATGCTTAAGCCCGGCGTGTTTCTCAAATCAGGACCTATAGAAAGCATCTTACATTTTTTTGCATGCACCAGCTTGTGGCCAGATGCATACCTGCTTGGAGAAGAAGAATTGTTGTTATTTGCACAGCCATTCTACACCATCACTACACAGAACAACATCTTGGAAGGTAGGTTCTTTTTGTTAATGGAGTTGAGTTGAGTTGAGTTGAGTTGATCGAGTTTGAGTCCGAGGAAATCACCAATACGTACAAATGTATGTCGACGGCAGTTCCAGCTCCTCGGGCGTCTTCGAACTGAACTCCTATGGTTAAGTCCAATGTGGTTCAGACATTTGCTGTTTTGGATGAATGGATTTGTGATGTATCAGGTCTAACTTGTAGTCGGTAGTTGCATTGTGGCAACCTGCAAAGGTTCTCTTTTATGTAAAATGTATGGGCCACTGGGTCCTCGTCGTGATCTGTTGTTAATTTCAGACGTGGCTTTTCTAATATACATCGAATGTGTGAATTGTTGTATTTGTATATTGTTGTATATTTGTGTATCATGTATTGCTAATTGGGACATGAACTTGAATGTGCAGGGAGTATTTGTGTATTTAATTGTATTGGTAGGTAGGTGTGTATTTGTACTGCTGTTTCAGACATGCACTTGAATTTGTGAACTGGCATGTGTATGTTTGTACCTGAATTTGTGAACTGGCATGTGTAATTTCTTTGGCAAGATGAAGTCCCAAGTACCTAAGAAAAGTATTTTTGTGTCTCCTAGTTAATCCACAAATTAGCATTTCTTGAAATATATTGCTTTATCTTCTAGTTAAGATCCGTTTGATGGAAGATTTGTTTGATGTAAGATCTGTTTGATGTTACATTGATATGATTCCTTGAATGTGAGAAATGGCATGTGCATGTTTGTCCCAGTTTGGTACCAGTACCTCCTCTAACGGTAAGTACACATATTTACCGATAGGAAAACACATATATTTGCTCAGTCATGCATATTCTAACGGTAAATACACATATTTACCGATAGAAAAATTCTTGCTCGTGTGTCATGCATCTTCTAACGGTTCGTACACATATCTACTGATAGAAAAACTCATGTGCGTGCTGTGTCATGCATGATCTAACGGTCAATACACATATTTACCGAAAGAAGAAGTCCTGTACTTGCTCGGTAATGCACATTCTCTAACGGTATGTGTGTGTTTTTACCGATAGAATATGTGAGCGGCAAATTACCTAAGTTAGTCTGACGGTTATTTCATGTATTTACCGTTAGAAAAATGTCCATTATAAGGAAAACCCCACTCGTGCATTGCTGTGCTGCTCTTTAATTTGTTCTGTTGCACTCTGTGTCCCTCTATTTATGACGAAAGTTCCAGCTACACTGCTAGGGTGATCAGCGCAGGCTGGAGGGAAGTTGATTGCGCCCCTCTCTTTAAGGTACGCTTAATCGTCGACACTTATCTCTCTCTCCCTCTGGATCTCCCTTCCTCTCTACTTGCAAGCTAGCTGTATTGTGTAGTTCCAAGTTTGTAGCTCTAAGGTTGGGGGCTTGGTAGCTGGAAATGCGTCATGTTTTAGGAGCTAACTAGCTTGTATTGTGTAGTTAGCTAGGTTAATTAGTGTTAATTTCGTCAGGCTAGGGTTCAACACATGTATCTGTTGTAAGAGGCTGTACATGTACATATACATAACTTAATCGGGCAGGTTTCATGCATGGCTTAGTCGTTAAATTTTGTTAATTGTAGATGGACAAGAAATATTGGATGTATGGAATAAAACGTACTACTCTTGAATATTTGGATGGTGTGAATGAGTTTATTAAATTTGCTGAGCAACAAAAGGAGAGGAAGGGAGAGAAAAATATGCTCTGTCCTTGTACAGATTGTATGAACTTGAAGAGGTTTAGCAACTCTGATCAAATTAAGAGTCATTTGATTCGTCGTGGTTTTAACGCGCGATACACCCGTTGGATATGGCATGGCGAAGATCTTGAGGAAACAAGCACCACTACTACCAATCAGCACGACTCGGATGTGGATTGCAATAATATCGATGATCATCCCAATTTTGGTAATGTTCATTCCGATGTGCACGTAGATGATGATGATGATGACAATCTAGATGAGATGTTACGTGATGTAGAGGAAGATTACAATGAAAATGACTTCTGTGAATTTGAGAAACTGATTGCTGACTCTGAGAAGCCTCTGTTCCCTGGATGTGCAACATTTACAAAACTGTCTTCTGTGCTGAGATTATATAACTTGAAGGCAGGAAACGGTTGGAGTGATAAGAGTTTCACGACACTATTAGATCTTCTAGCGGACATGCTTCCAGAGAGAAATGAGTTGCCAAGATCTACTTACCAAGCCAAAAACTGTTGTGTCCGTTGGGAATGGAAATCGAAAGAATACACGCATGCCCAAATGATTGTGTGTTGTACCATAATGAGTACTCCAGTTTGCATGTTTGTCCAAGATGCGGTACATCGAGGTATACGCGTAGGGACCGGATTGACAGTGAACGTCACGAGGTAAGGAAAGGACCCCCAGCAAAAACTATGTGGTACTTGCCTGTGATATCTAGATTGAAGCGGCTATTTGCAAATCCGAAAGTCGCGAAGCACTTGGGTTGGCATGCTGAAGCCCGGAAACAAGATGGAAAACTGAGACACCCAGCTGATTCTATTCAATGGAGAAACATCAACAGAACATTTGCTGAGTTCGGCGGCGAACTTAGGAATGTAAGGTTCGGACTGAGTACAGATGGTATGAACCCACATGGTAATATGAGCAGCCGGCACAGCACTTGGCCGGTTCTTTTATGCATCTATAATCTTCCTCCTTGGTTATGCATGAAGCGCAAGTACATCATGATGGCGTTACTAATCTCAGGACCCAGACAACCCAGAAATGATATTGACGTGTTTCTAGCGCCTTTAACCGAGGACTTACAGAAATTGTGGAGTGAGGGTGTGCAGGTGTGGGATGCATACAAGAAAGAGAATTTCATCTTGCGGGCCCTGATATTTTGCACCATAAATGATTTTCCGGCCTACGGCAATTTGTCGGGGTATAGTACGAAAGGAGCCAAGGCTTGCCCTATTTGCCTAGATGAACTGAGAGCATGTGGCTGCGAAACTGCCGGAAAATAGTGTACATGGGTCACCGCATGTTTCTTCCGGTGCATCACACGTACCATAAGAAGAGGAAATCATTTAACGGGAAGCCTGAGAAGGGATCAGCTCCAGTGTTTCTGACCGGTAAGGAGATTTACTCGCGCGTGAACGACATCAAAGTTGAGTTCGGTAAGCATTCTAAACCTCGAGAAAAAAATGTTTGGAAGAAGAGATCGATTCTACGGGATCTACCGTACTGGGAGCACTTACAAGTTCGACACTGCATTGACGTCATGCATGTAGAGAAAAATGTCTGTGACAGTTTGATTGGTTTGTTGTTGAACATTCTGGGAAAGACAAAGGATGGTGTGAAATCTCGTCGTGACATAGTGGAAATGGGGATAAGGACTGAGCTTGCACCTTTAGAGAATGGAAAGCATACATACCTCCCCCCGGCCTGCTATACGTTGCCCAAGAGCGAAAAAACAGAACTCTGTCGGTGCCTGTACGGTGTTAAAGTTCTATGTGGGTACTCCGCGAACTTGAAAAAACTTGTGTCTATGAAGGACCTAAGACTGGTTGGCATGAAGTCCCACGACTGTCATGTCTTGATGTCACAGATGCTTCCCATTGCTATCAGAGGCATTCTCCCAGTTAAAGTCAGAGAGACAATCACAAACCTATGTTATTTCTTCAACGCAATATCTTGCAAGGTAAGTACGTGCACTCGTACTATAAGTTCATTACCTCCATTTGTGGAGCTTAATTAGAAGATTTTTCTGATATGAATATTTGGCGCAACTGTGTCCTCGTAGGTAATTGATCCCGATGGACTGGACGCTTTGCAACGCGACGTGGTTACAACTCTTTGTCAGCTCGAGATGTATTTCCCTCCATCCTTTTTTGATGTTATGGTCCATCTGATTGTTCACCTTATCAGAGAAATTAAGTTTTGTGGACCCGTGTGCCTGCGCTACATGTATCCATTTGAGAGATTTATGGGTGTATTGAAGGGATACGTAAGGACTCGTCGTCGACCCGAGGGGAGTATCATGGAAGGTTATGCCGCCGAGGAGGTGATTGAATTTTGCACAGATTATATGGCCGGGGTTGACCCAATTGGCGTTCCTAGGTCCCGACACGAGGGTAGGCTTCAGGGAATCGGAACGATTGGATTCAAAGCTATCGTCCCCGCTCGTGATGTGTACGCAAAATCACATTTTTGGGTTTTACAACACATGACGGAGATCGAGCCATACATACACGAGCACAAGGTAATGTTACGGTCACAGAATCCTTCGAAGTCAGACGTTTGGGTCAGCAGAGAACATAACAGGAAATTTGCTGAGTGGATCCAAGAAAGAGTCACGCGAGCTGCCGAGGGCTCCGTAAGTGAAACTGTGACATGGTTGGCTAGAGGCCCAAAATTCACTGTAGGGACTTGGCAGGGGTACGACATCAATGGGTATTCATTTTACACAAGAGCTCAAGACGCCAAGAGTAGCACGCAATGTAGCGGAATGACACTGTTTGCTATTTCCGAGGATGCCAGGTCAGTAAGGGCGCTGAAGTCATATTACGGTGCTATTGACGAAATATGGGAGCTCGATTACGGATTACTTAAGATTCCCCTATTTCGATGCCAATGGGTCGAAATCCCTCGAGGTGTTCAAGTTGACAGTTACCGATTTACTCTCGTCGATCTTGGTAGAGTCGGACACCAAGACGATCCATTCATACTTGCAAAGCAAGCCACACAGGTATTCTACATTGTTGACCCGGCCAATCCAAACTTGCATGTTGTCCTCCACAGCAAGAGACGTATTGTTGGGGTAGAAGATGTTGTCAACGAAGAGGAGTATAACCAATTCGTTGAAATACCTCCATTTTTAGAGGACATTCAATCTATCCGTACTGAAGATGTCGACAAAACAACGTATCTGCGAGATGACCACGAAGAAGGATTATGGGTTGAGAACCATTGATGATTAATTTCTATTTCAGGGATAAATGCCAAGCAAACAGCCCACAAGTTCTGCAGCAAGGTGAGGAACTTATCATTAATACACCAGGCAGTACATTTTCTTTAGAACTTAATGATAAGCTAGTTCACAGCATTAATACATCTCAATTTTACTCCACAGCATGAGTTCAAACATGTACAGTACCTTTATCCTGTAAATACTTAATTCTTCCCTTCAAATAGCACTTGCAAAAATCTCATCGCAGCCTCTTGCTTCTTCAAATTAAGTTCTGCAAAAATCCCTTTTTTCTGATGGTATTTTGTTATTTATACCGATAGAAAAGGACATCCGCTACTTTCATGTGTCTCAGGCACTTCAAAATGTTTTCTATCGGTATTGTTCTATTTTACCGTTAGAATAAATTCGTTAGTCTCACGGTATTTGTTGTCTAACGGTTTTTTCCTGTTTTTACCGATAGAAGAATACTCTGCCGCTTTGAATTCTCAACCGTGTCGCCATGCGTCGCCTTGGAAACTCTATAAGTACCTCGCCATGCATCGCGGTATTTTGTTGTTTTTCTAATTCTCGAATGGTTCAACTCCTCATCTTCTCTTTCACAATGGCAACCTCCATGGGATCGTCAGCCACGCCCTCCCCGGTAAGAACTCTAAATCTCCTCGGTTTATGTAACAGCCGCAAAATTCCATTCTTAAACTCTCTACTTCTCAGATTTTCTTTCCGGTCTAAATCTTCCGAAATTCTGTTTAATTATCTTTTTATTCCGATCAGCGAAATTCTTTCACCTGTTCAATCCTAAATCATCCCCCCCAATATTTTCTCATGCATGCATATTTTTAAGTTCATGACATCATGATTTTACGCATCAAACAAATCATTTTTTCCACATGAAATAACGATTTTCCTATTTGGAAATTGCATAAAGGAATATATTTAATTTAAAGTAATGCATTAAAAATTCTGTGAAAATATTTAATATATTTTATTTGCACAAGTAACCAGGTTCCACAACTTCCCATGCACTGACATTTTGCATTTCAGCCCTCCTATTTTCAGAAATTTCCAAACAAGCCCATAGAATTGACAAAAATAATATTTTATGCACAATTACCCTTCTAACCTCACCCATTCCACAGCAAACACAGTGTAAAGACCTGCATGACCCTGTTAGATGCATTACATGTCAGCATGCCACTGTTACACCTCGTTTCCACCTGAATGTCTTTCTTTATAAGCTTTGGCATGGCTGTAAAACAGCTCAAACCAGAATATTTTCACAAGTTCTTCTGTAGAGTGGTAGAGGAAACACTTAGACACACAGAGCATTCAAGATTTTTGCATTTGGTTGAAACATTTCGCATAAAATATGAAAGGGGGTGATTTCTGCTCTTCAGCCGCTGGTTTGGCCGCGCTCCAGCGCCGGCCGCCATCACCTCGTCATCGTTCCCTCGCTGCAGACGTCTTTTGCTTGTCCGAGCTTGTCCATCAGGTGTGCCTCCTCACTCTCTTCCTTTTTATCTTCTGGGTCTCGGCGAAATGGTCGCCGGAGCTCCCTCCACCGGCGCTTCTTGTTTTTCCTGCCGCCGGCCATCTTGCGTTCGGGCCATTTTCTCTCCAATCAGGCCATACCATCATCCTCCCCTCGTTTCCAGCAGCTCACCCACCAAATCCTAGCTCAAATCGTGCACCGCCGCCCGAGAACCGCCGCCGGCGAGCTCGTCTTCCTCGCGGCCGGCCGTGCGCCACCTTCTCCATTTCCGGCCGCCTCTTGCTGCCATTGTTGGCCCCCAGCATTTCCCCTTGTAGCCTCCATCACCTCCCAAACTCCCCGGCCTTCTCTCCTCTCCGGCGAGACCCACCGGAGCTCAAACCACCCATGCTGAAATCCCGCTGCTACAGTACTCGGATTGCTACAGTACTCGTATGCTACAGTAATTTCAGCCTTTCTTATTAGTGATTCTTTTAACTATTCAATGCTCAAGAGGTCTCCGATCGAAGATCCGTCTTCGCCATCAGATTCGCCTCAACTCAAATCTTCCAGATCTGAAATTTTTCTTCAGATCCGAGTCTCGGATCTTGTTTTCACCTTTTTCCAGATCCGATTTTACCCGGTTTATCCTAAAATTCTGCCAAAAGTGGTCTTTCTCCGTCCAACCTCCAAATCCAGATCCGTCTCAGCCATCCTACCACAAATTGCTCCTGCCACATATTCTCCTTCAGGAACCACCTCAGATTCTAATCCTAAAACCTTGATGCGCCGTTTTCAAAAACTCCCGTTTTTCAGTCTTTTTCAGATCCAACTCCGATGCTGTTTTGCCTAGACTTATTAGGTTTTAGATTTTGCATTTGTTAGTCTCATACTTGTGCATTTTGTTTGATCGGTGCTCTTTTCGTGTTTAGAAATCGCCCGTCCGGAAGCCGAGGAGCAGCCGATCGAGGACGTCGCTGAAGATCTTATCGCGGGACTTCAAGGCAAGTCACCACCACCTTGATCATGTTGACCCTATGTTTTCCAGTTAGCTAAGTATTTTGTTATTTGAGTATTATGCATGCTAATTAAGTAAACTGTGTATGTTCAAATATACCTGTTTAGCTATTGTCCTACATTGAATAGCCATTCTTGATTCTCAAGCCATGTGTATAATATTCTTGATGCCCTAGGTTAATGCTAAAGCATAACATTGGTAATATGGGTTATTCACATAAATGAGCAAAAATGGTTTTCAAAACTAAAAATGCCTTTTAAAATGTCTATCCTAGAGAGGAGAGGTGTGTCAGTCGAAACATGGAAAATACTGTGATGCTTATGATGATGATGTGATAACATGGTAATGTTGTAAATATGAAATGTTGTGAATTGTGAAAAATGTGAATAGGGAAACTCCTCTCTAGAATAGCTTAAGGACCCACCGATTTGTGCTAAACATCCAATAACATGTTAACGTACCTCCACAAGCCTGGTATGGGACGGGCACGACCAAGTATCCTTGCCGAACTATTGCCCTAGCTCTGCATAGAGTCTATAACCTAAATAATAATGTGCACTAATACTGTTCACTGGTCAGGGAGGGAAGATCCCTCTTGGCCCACTTACACTGACGGTTGGGACGAGCCCAATCGATTCGTCTGAGTGAAAGATCGTGCAACTGATGTGGTTCCAGGGCACGAGTGCTAGATGTGGTTTCCCAGCACAAACCCCTCGTGTGTCCGCTCACTATTGGTGGAGAGGGTCTCCCACCGCGGCCCAATACTAAGTGAGGGGTAGGGTGAAGGTATGAGAGGGAAGATCCCTACAATGCTTCACAACTGTATTAGGAACCCCACCCGGAGGTGGAATTCCTGGGCCACTGACCGGTGGTGAACCTTTTACGGGGCAGAGCTAGTATAATGGCAAGGTAGGGTGAAAAGCGTGTTATTCTCAACTCAGTGGCGCGCTTAAAGCAGCGTGATCGAACCTGGCATAGGAGACTCATATGCTTAAAGTAGCGTGATTGGGCAAAAGGCCTATGCTCGTGGTCAACAGTGGTAGTTGAGAAGTCTTGTGGGTAAAGCGGTACCCCTCTGCAGAGTTTAAAATGTATTTGAATACTCCGTGCTCCCGGATTTTGGAGTGTGTTATGGTCAATGGGTTTTATCCATGTTGTGAGGCACAAGTAGTTTTCATGAACTGTTTTATCAACTGCTTTAAATTCTGCACTCTTGAACTGTTATATATATATAAGGTAAATTTTCAAAGAATGTTTTGAATGTTTTTCATGACTATCAACTGTTAGGTGACGAAAAAGGTTTGGAAAAGAACCTCAATCATTTCCTTGAAATCCTTATCATGTTATATATATTGCATTTGTTAAGTGGTGATTTGCTGAGTACTCTGTACTCACCCGTGACTGACTTTCTCCATCAGAAGTTGAAGAGTCAAGCGACTTGGGTTCACATGAGTGTGAGCCTGAGCCTTGAGAAGACTTCTTCGAGTATGATCCGAGCTTCTAGGCGTCGCGTACCCCGGTCGAGCGACTGTGGGCGAAGATTAGTGTTCCGCTCCTTCCGCGTTTTGTTGAAAAACTGAACCGTTATTTTGTACCTCGTTGTGTTACTATTGTAAGGCCCTAGTGCCGTCATCTGTGAACCTTGTGATATTTTGTGGATTATTTATGTATTGTGCTGGTTGTTGTGATATTCATTTCTGGTTCGCAACTGACTCCTGGGAAGTTGCGACAGGGGAGTGCTGTTCTGTACCGTGGTGTTCGGTACGGGGCGGGGTTCCCCACAGGCATGGTATCAGAGCCCGGCTTGACTGTAGGACGTGACCCTAGATAGAAATGGCTGCGATAGTTGCGTGTTTTGGGAAAAACCTAATTTCTTACAAGTACTTGCGAAAACCTATGTTAATAAAAAGCAAAACTACTATTCTTATAATCTTCTTTCCTTACCTTCCTTTCTTGATTAGCTCTAGGTGATTTTCATACTATAGAGTATATTGCTATGTTTTTGGAAAGGGTTTTTCAGTTTCATTTTGAAAACTGCGTGTTGAACGTGCGATTCTACAGCAAGGTTCCGAGGATGGACGTCATTTTGTGGTCGGCGCTTTAACTCCACGGATTCTACAACCAACCCTGCGTCAGTTGGAGCAAGAGCAGAGGATGATCGATCAAGATTAGGTTGAGAGTAAGATGGAGATCAGCTTGCCCTCTTAGTCAGTTAGTGCTGCTTTCTCTCTCTTCTCGCTGTTAGCGTGTTGTTTCCATTGGTTGCCTTGGGCAGGTCTCTGCCGATTGCTTCCTTGGGAACTATTAACACTAGTACAGAAATGCAGTCTACTAACCCCTATCTTCTATCGGTTATTAGCGAAACAGCACAAAACCGATAGAAAATGTGCCTCGCGGTCATAAAAGCCCGACGGATGTATTTTCCCTATCGGTTTCTAAGAAACTTACCGATAGAATAAATAGTATGATTTACTCTGGCGGTGATGAACATATTTGCCGTTAGAAGAGATGCATAAGTACTGACGGAAGAATGTTGTGCGCCGATAAGACTGGTCGACTTCAACAACTAGACTTATTCTATCGCTACTGTATGAATATACCGACAGAATATATTAAAAATTCCTATCGGCAATATGTAGTTCGCCGATAGAATAGTTGACCTTCTACAAATATTTTTATTCTATCGGTAATGGATTCTTTTACCGTTAGAATATATAGAAAATTGCTTAGAACTGTTCGTCTTCTAATAGTTTTATTCTATCGGTAATGAATGTTTATACCGGTAGAATATTGCACAAAATATCTTAGAACTGTTGGCCTTCTACAACTAGTAATATTCCATCGGTAATATACGTACAGACCGATAGAGTATGTACAAAAATTCCTATCGGTAATATTTATTGTGCCGATAGAACCATTCGGCTTCTACAGATGTTTTTATTACTAACGGTATTCTGTTTTCTTACCGATAGAAAATATATAATTGTATAAATACACGGGTATGTCTCTTTCATTCTCACAGTTCATCTGGGGCTCGTAG
This sequence comes from Pharus latifolius, assembly GCA_019359835.1. Classification (NCBI taxonomy): domain Eukaryota; kingdom Viridiplantae; phylum Streptophyta; class Magnoliopsida; order Poales; family Poaceae; genus Pharus; species Pharus latifolius. The sequence goes on along the minus strand of CM033325.1, from coordinate 31,174,390 downwards.
TCCTAACCCGTAAGCTCCATGGACGGCCGGCGCACCTCTACAGGGGACCGCTGCACCTCCGCACCTCCATCGACGCCCTCTAGACGTCGGCATCCCAAGGAAGGTACGTAAAATTTCTGCAATATTGTTAGATTATTCTAATCCGATTATGGCAATAATTCTGCTTTTTTGTATCCTTCATTTTGATGTGTCTTCTTTTCAATATGATTATGATCTGTTCAGGTCCTTGGATGATGCTCATGAGGGGCAACGTATTTCACGGTTCTTCATCGCAGTACGCTGCCTACGTTGGCTTGTTGGCGAAAGAAATGGTGAAGATCACCGTCGAGAGCTGGAAGGACGTGAAGGGCGAGATCTTGGTTGGCTCGGTCGAGAAGATGCTTAAGCCCGGCGTGTTTCTCAAATCAGGACCTATAGAAAGCATCTTACATGTTTTTGCATGCACCAGCTTGTGGCCAGATGCTTACCTGCTTGGAGAAGAAGAATTGTTGTTATTTGCACAGCCATTCTACACCATCACTACACAGAACAACATCTTGGAAGGTAGGTTCTTTTTGTTAATGGAGTTGAGTTGAGTTGAGTTGAGTTGATCGAGTTTGAGTCTGAGGAAATCACCATTACGTACAAATATATGTCGACGGCAGTTCCAGCTCCTCGGGCGTCTTCGAACTGAACTCCTATGGTTAAGTCCAATGTGGTTCAGACATTTGCTGTTTTGGATGAATGGATTTGTGATGTATCAGGTCTAACTTGTAGTCGGTAGTTGCATTGTGGCAACCTGCAAAGGTTCCCTTTTATGTAAAATGCATGTATGGGCCACTGGGTCCTCGTCGTGATCTGTTGTTAATTTCAGACGTGGCTTTTGTAATATATATCGAATGTGTGAATTGTTGTATTTGTATATTGTTGTATATTTGTGTATCATGTATTGCTAATTGGGACATGAACTTGAATGTGCAGGGAGCATTTGTGTTTTTAATTGTATTGGTAGGTAGGTGTGTATTTGTACTGCTGTTTCAGACATGCACTTCAATTTGTGAACTGGCATGTGTATGTTTGTACCTAAATTTGTATTGGTGAACTGGCATGTGTATGTTTGTACCTGAATTTGTGAACTGGCATCTGTAATTTCTTTGGCAAGATGAAGTCCCAACTACCTACGAAAAGTATTTTTGTGTCTCCTAGTTAATCCACAAATTAGCATTTCTTGAAATATATTGCTTTATCTTCTAGTTAAGATCCGTTTGATGTAAGATCTATTTGATGTTACATTGATATGATTCCTTGAATGTGAGAAATGGAATGTGCATGTTTATCCCAGTTTGGTAACAGTACCTCCTCTAACGGTAAGTACACATATTTACCGATAGGAAAACACATATATTTGTTCAGTCATGCATATTCTAACGGTAAATACACATATTTACCGATAGGAAGCACATATATTTGTTCAGTCACGCATATTCTAACGGTAAATGTACATATTTACCGATAGACAAATACATATATTTAGTCATGCATATTCTAACGGTAAATACACATATTTACCGATAGGAAACACATATATTTGTTTAGTCATGCATATTCTAACGGTAAATGCACATATTTACCGATAGAAAAATACATATATTTGTTCAGTCATGCATATTCTAACGGTAAATACACATATTTACCGATAGGAAGCACATATATTTGTTTAGTCATGCATATTCTAACGGTAAATGCACATATTTACCGATAGAAAAATACATATATTTGTTCAGTCATGCATATTCTAACGGTAAGTACACATATTTACCGATAGAAAAACTCATGTGCGTGCTGTGTCACGCATGTCTAACGGTAAGTACACATATTTACCGATAGGAAAACACATATATTTGCTCAGTAATGTATATTCTCTAACGGTATGTGTGTGTTTTTACCGATAGAATATGTGAGCGGCAAATTACCTAAGTTAGTCTGATGGTTATTTCATGTATTTACCGTTAGAAAAATGTCCATTATAAGGAAAACCCCAGTCGACCATTGCTGAGCTGCTCTTTAATTTGTTCTGTTGCACTCTGTGTCCCTCTGTTTGTGACGAAAGTTCCAGCTACACTGCTAGGGTGATCAGCGCAGGCTGGAGGGAAGTTGATTGCGCCCCTCTCTTTAAGGTATGCTTAATCGTCGACACTTATCTCTCTCTCCCTCTAGATCTCCCTTCCTCTCTACTTGCAAGCTAGCTGTATTGTGTAGTTCCAAGTTTGTAGCTCTAAGCTTGGGAGCTTGGTAGCTGGAAATGCGTCATGTTTTAGGAGCTAACTAGCTTGTATTGTGTAGTTAGCTAGGTTAATTAGTGTTAATTTCGTCAGGCTAGGATTCAACACATGTATCTGTTGTAAGAGGCTGTACATGTACATATACATAACTTAATCGGGCAGGTTTCATGCATGGCTTACTCGTTAAATTTTGTTAATTGTAGATGGACAGGAAATATTGGATGTATGGAATAAAACGTACTACTCTTGAATATTTGGATGGTGTGAATGAGTTTATTAAATTTGCTGAGCAACGAAAGGAGAGGAAGGGAGAGAAAAATATGCTCTGTCCTTGTACAGATTGTATGAACTTGAAGAGGTTTAGCAACTCTGATCAAATTAAGAGTCATTTGATTCGTCGTGGTTTTAACGCGCGATACACCCGTTGGATATGGCATGGCGAAGATCTTGAGGAAACAAGCACCACTACTACCAATCAGCACGACTCGGATGTGGATTGCAATAATATCGATGATCATCCCAATTTTGGTAATGTTCATTCCGATGTGCACGTAGATGATGATGATGACAATCTAGATGAGATGTTACGTGATGTAGAGGAAGATTACAACGAAAATGACTTCTGTGAATTTGAGAAACTAATTGCTGACTCTGAGAAGCCTCTGTTCCCTGGATGTGCAACATTTACAAAACTGTCTTCTGTGCTGAGATTATATAACTTGAAGGCAGGAAACGGTTGGAGTGATAAGAGTTTCACGGCACTATTAGATCTTCTAGCGGACATGCTTCCAGAGGGAAATGAGTTGCCAAGATCTACTTACCAAGACAAAAAACTGTTGTGTCCGTTGGGAATGGAAATCGAAAGAATACACGCATGCCCAAATGATTGTGTGTTGTACCGTAACGAGTACTCCAGTTTGCATGTTTGTCCAAGATGCGGCGCATCGAGGTATACGCGTAGGGACCGGATTGACAGTGAACGTCACGAGGTAAGGAAAGGGCCCCCGGCAAAAACTGTGTGGTACTTGCCTGTGATACCTAGATTGAAGCGGCTGTTTGCAAATCCGAAAGTCGCGAAGCACTTGCGTTGGCATGCTGAAGCCCGGAAACAAGACGGAAAACTGAGACACCCAGCTGATTCTATTCAATGGAGAAACATCAACAGAACATTTGCTGAGTTCGGCGGCGAACTTAGGAATGTAAGGTTCGGGCTGAGTATAGATGGTATGAACCCACATGGTAATATGAGCAGCCGGCACAGCACTTGGCCGGTTCTTTTATGCATCTACAATCTTCCTCCTTGGTTATGCATGAAGCGCAAGTACATCATGATGGCGTTACTAATCTCAGGACCCAGACAACCCGGAAATGATATTGACGTGTTTCTAGCACCTTTAATCGAGGACTTACAGAAATTGTGGAGCGAGGGTGTGCAGGTGTGGGATGCATACAAGAAAGAGAATTTCATCTTGCGGGCCCTGATATTTTGCACCATAAATGATTTTCCTGCCTACGGCAATTTGTCGGGGTATAGTACGAAAGGAGCCAAGGCTTGCCCTATTTGCCTAGATGAAACTGAGAGCATCTGGCTGCGAAACTGCCGGAAAACAGTGTACATGGGTCACCGCAGGTTTCTTCCGGTGCATCACACGTACCGTAAGAAGAGGAAATCATTTAACGGGAAACCTGAGAAGGGATCAGCTCCAGTGTTTCTGACCGGTAAGGAGATTTACTCACGCGTGAACGACATCAAAGTTGAGTTCGGTAAGCATTCTAAACCTCGAGAAAAAAATGTTTGGAAGAAGAGATCGATTCTCTGGGATCTACCGTACTGGGAGCACTTACAAGTTCTACATTGCATTGACGTCATGCATGTAGAGAAAAATGTCTGTGACAGTTTGATTGGTTTGTTGTTGAACATTCTGGGAAAGACAAAGGATGGTGTGAAAGCTCGTCGTGACATAGTGGAAATGGGGATAAGGACTGAGCTTGCACCTTTAGAGAATGGAAAGCGTACATACCTCCCCCCGGCCTGCTACACGTTGTCCAAGAGCGAAAAAACAGAACTCTGTCGGTGCCTGCACGGTGTTAAAGTTCCATGTGGGTACTCCGCGAACTTGAAAAAACTTGTGTCTATGAAGGACCTAAGACTGGTTGGCATGAAGTCCCACGACTGTCATGTCTTGATGTCACAGATGCTTCCCATTGCTATCAGAGGCATTCTCCCAGTTAAAGTCAGAGAGACAATCACATTTTTGGGTCTTACAACACATGACGGAGGTCGAGCCATACATACACGAGCACAAGGTAATGTTACGGTCACAGAATCCTTCGAAGTCAGACGTTTGGGTAAGCAGAGAACATAACAGGAAATTTGCTGAGTGGATCCAAGAAAGAGTCACGCGAGCTGCCGAGGGCTCCGTAAGTGAAACTGTGACATGGTTGGCTAGAGGCCCAAGATTCACTGTAGGGACTTGGCAGGGGTACGACATCAATGGGTATTCATTTTACACAAGAGCTCAAGACGCCAAGAGTAGCACGCAATGTTGCGGAGTGACACTGTTTGCTATTTCCGAGGATGCCAGGTCAGTAAGGGCGCTGAACTCATATTACGGTGTTATTGACGAAATCTGGGAGCTCGATTACGGATTACTTAAGATTCCCCTGTTTCGATGCCAATGGGTCGAAATCCCTCGAGGTGTTCAAGTTGACAGTTACGGGTTTACTCTCGTCGATCTTGGTAGAGTCGGACACCAAGACGATCCATTCATACTTGCAAAGCAAGCCACACAGGTATTCTACGTCGTTGACCCGGCCAATCCAAACTTGCATGTTGTCCTCCATAGCAAGAGACGTATTGTTGGGGTCGAAGATGTTGTCGACGAAGAGGAGTATAACCAATTCGATGAAATACGTCCATTTTTAGAGGACATTCAATCTATCCGTACTGAAGATATCGACGAAACAACATATCTGCGAGATGACCACGAAGAAGGATTATGGGTTGAGAACCATTGATGATTAATTTCTATTTCAGGGATAAATGCCAAGCAAACAGCCCACAAGTTCTGCAGCAAGGTGAGGAACTTATCATTAATACATCAGGCAGTACATTTTTCTTTAGAATTTAATGATAAGCTAGTTCACAGCATTAATACATCTCAATTTTACTCCACAGCATGAGTTCTAACATGTACAGTACCTTTATCCCGTAAATATTTAATTCTTCCCTTCAAATAGCACTTGCAAAAATCTCATCGCAGCCTCTTCAAATTAAGTTCAGCAAAAATCCCTTTTTTCTGACGGTATTTTGTTATTTATACCGATAGAGAAGGACATCTTCTCTCAGGCACTTCAAAACGTTTTCTATCGGTATCGTTCTATTTTACCGTTAGAATAAATTCGTTTGTCTCACGGTATTTGTTGTCTGACGGTTTTTTCCTGTTTTTACCGATAGAAGAAGACTCTGCCGCTTTGAATTCTCAAACGTGTCGCCATGCGTCGCCTTGGAAACTCTATAAGTACCTCGCCATGCGTCGCGGTTTTTTGTTGTTTTTCTAATTCTCGAACGGTTGGACTCCTCATCTTCTCTTTCACAATGGCAACCTCCATGGGATCGTCATCCACGGCCTCCCCGGTAAGAACTCTAAATCTCCTCGGTTTACCCCTGTATTGTTAATCCATGTTCAGTTCATTCTTGACCTGTTGATTTGCACAGGGAATGGTAGCCGTGGAAGACACTGCCAAAGTGAAGGCTGACCTGACGGCCCTCCAGGAGGAGCACAAGCTCCTTACAGACAAGCACACTCAGCTACGGCTTGACCTTGACGATCTCTTCCAGCGCATTAAGCGCATGAAGACGGATGGTGACAATGCTAGGGCGAGGACGAGGCGTCTTCGCGAGGAGAAGAAAGCCGCAGATATGACCATCGCTGGCTGCGGTTTGACTATGAAGGATACCATAGCGAAGCTGAGGGAGGTCGCAGGCCTTCTTGACGCGGTAGTAGTTGATCCTAGGGACAACTTGTCGCTAGAGGAGTCCTGCGTCCTGGCTGCAAGTCTAACTGACTCTATTCTACATGCAGCCAGGGCTAAGACCACCCCTTGACCTAGCATTTTGGGTTTTATTTTTTTTTGTAAGTGATAAAACAACAATGAATGAACAATTTTTTTTTATGTCAATTTTCCAATTTTCCGGCTATCTTCCCTCTTTCTTTAACATTCTGCAGCTTTCAACCACGGTCTGTTTGATGTTAAATTGTGTACCTTTTCATTACTCTGACGGTATTTTGTTGTTTTTACCGATAGAAAAAGGGCACACAAATCTCAAGCACTTAATCAAAAAAATTTTCTGGGGAAAATTGGGCTCACGGGATTTTTTTGTTTATACCGATAGAAAAGGGCGCCTTTTCATTACTCTCACGGTATTTTGTTGTTTTTACCGATAGAAAAATGGCCCAATCTCAAGCACTTTAAAAAAATTTTCTGTGGAAAATTGGTCTCACGGGATTTTATTGTTTATACCGATAGAAAAATGCATCCACTAATTCGAATATTTTTCCGGGAAATTTACTTTTTCTATCGGTATTATTTTGTTGTTTCGATAGAAAATTACATAAGTCTATCGGTATCATTTTGTTATACCGATAGAAAAGTTCCTCCGCTACTTTATTACTCGTACACGGCCCTTTAGTTTCCCTCCACTCGAACAGTTCCACCTTAGAGCACTGCGTCTCTTCGAGAGCGAAGAAAACCCCAACCTCCGCCGTGAGCACTCACTTCCTCTCTCCCACACGACGATCGCCGGCTGGACACTGGTTCGTCACTGCCACCGGTTCTTATTTTCGTCCTTCGCCCGCCGCTGCTGCGTTCTACACCGCCTCTCCATCACCAGAACTGATCGCCGCCGTAAATACCCTAATTCGTCGTTCTATTTCCAGCATCTTCTTTATTTGATCCTAGTGTTTTGCACGTACTAATTCTTCCAGTTTTGCAATTACACTAGGGTTCCCTATTGTGTTGGCTTATGTACATTCCGCAGGCAATGTTGATTTTAATTAGGGTTTACATAATATGTTCCAGTGCTGTAATGAACCTTTTTTGAGATTTTAACTTCTCTATACTGCTGTATGTGTGATCAATTGTATCCAACTGCCATGTAATGCAGATTATATGTTGGAGGTGTTCTTACACATATTCTATCGGCAGCTCATGTGTTTACCGATAGAAAATATTTCTGCACAAGTAGTAAAACTTAATTTGGATCTGGAAGGACATGAGCCATGCAATGTACTAGTTTGGTTGGGAATTTTTACTCACTTCGTATGAATATATGGCAATGTGGATGGGTCTTCGATGTATATGTTTCAAATGCCTATATACATGACTTTTCCCAACCTAATAGCTGTGAAGTCCTGATGACTCACATACAGGCTAGGCTAAAGATTATGCACAGTGGCACTTAGATGCTTGTGTGCATATTTACGTGTGAAATAATAATGCTGGCCCATGAATATTAGTGTAGCAAATCATCGAGAATGTTATGTGATGACAGTGAATGGTGGCTTGTCAACAAAATTCCATATGTAGAGAACATTGTTATGTTCTATCGGTATCTCACGTGTTTGCCGATAGAAAAATTGTCTTGTGTGGAGGTAATTGTTATGGTCTATCGGCAGCTCATGTGTTTACCGATAGAAAATATTTCTGAAGAGTTCAGTAAGTAATTTATGCATGTCTTTCTTTTTGTATTATTTTCCCTTTTGCCGCCCTAGTTAGTCTCCAGTCCTGGGCTGAGTTATGGAACTCCAAGGAGAATTAATTGCCATATATATGGTTTGTTGAAGGTTTTGTAGGGGAATACATGTCGTCGTCTTCATCGGATGGTACTAGTGGTTCGACTAGGGCCAACCCCATCGTAACTACTGAAGATGGGGCTGTTACATCCCAGCGCAAGAGGGTGGGGCGAGGCGCGACGACGTTGGGGGTTTGGCCAAACGCACTGATCTTTCTTGTGAGTTCAACCAATTTGGGAGGCCGATTGGAAAGAATGCTGGGAGGTACGCGGCCTACGTTGGGCTGTTGGCGAAAGAAAGGGTGAAGATCACCGTCCAGAGCTGGAAGGACGTGACGGCGGACGAGAGGGATAGGTTGTGGGCGGAAGTGAAGGTTAAATGAACTGAAATCGCTGAACTCTTTCGTAATCACGTTCTCTTGGCTTATACTAAAGTTTAACTAACTCGTGATTAATTGTATGCATTTTTCGGAAACAGGCTAAGTGGAACATCCCCAACGATACACCTAGGACTGTCTGCTTGAAGGACATGAACGGAACATGGAAAACCTTTAAGAGCTGGCTCGTCAGTAACTTCCTAGCTGCGGGGAAATCTCCTTGCGAGAAGTACCCGTTCATATCGGAGGAGGTATGGGAGGAATTCACCAAGCAGAAGGGGACTGAGGAGTTCAAGGCCCTTAGCGAGAAGAATAGGGCGATCCAGAAGAGGAACGACCACCCGCATCGGCTCGGATCCCGGGGCTATGCGGGGAAGGAGGAACAGTGGAAGAAGGAAGACGAACAAAATCCTGTCATCGACACCCCTAAGTTGCCGCTCTCCGAGATCCGGGATGAGAGGTGCAAGCGATGGTAGAGGGCGAGGGGGTCCGTGTCGTCCACGGGGTCTGTGCAGTTCGCAACCCCTGGGGACGCCGACGTTGTGAGGCGAATGGTAAGTTGGCTAACCTCGTAAACTATGTGCGCACAAGTGTATATAAGGCAATTTGTCTCACAAGGTACCTTCAAATGTAACAGATCTCTTTTGAGAAGGAGGCAGCGGAGAGATTGTTTACCCCGCAGAGGGAGAACGACATCCTCACCCGGGCTCTAGGAAATAAGGAGCATCCCGGGCGGACACGGGCCGTGGGAGCCATTGTGTCGTGGAAGGCCGGTTTCGTAGATCCGGCTCCACCGAGGAAGAAGGCCCGCACCTGGAAGGAAAAGGAAGCTGACCTCTCCGATAAGATACGGGCTGAGGTACGGGAGGAGATACGGGCGGAGATGCGGGCTGAGATACGGGCTGAGGTACAGTCTGAGGTGCAGACCGAGGTCGCACAAATGAGGGAAGAGTTTGCACGGTTGAGACAAGCATTGCTGGCCAAGAGTGCAGATGCGGATCCCCAGGACGACGGTACCCCGCGGGGTCGGATAAGCAGTTGCGCTTCGAAGGTACTCGCGGATCCAGTGGATCTACTTGAGGTACTGCAAGCCTTCATCTGTGCACTTAAGTTGATGCAAGCCTTCATCTGTGCACTTAATTGTTACAAATTTGCAGGGGCCGGAGGGCTGCATCCTACAGAATCACGTAGGCGCCGGGCAGGAAGTGGTTGGACACGGCTTCGTATATCCGTCTGGGCCGGATGTCCGGGTCCACTGTGTACCTCTGCGGTTGGGTTTTGCAAAGGTACAGGTGGACATGGCCATGCCGGGCTACAACGATTCTCCGTTGCCAGTCCCAACAGAGGAACTGCAGACACTTGCTGAGGCAATGGGCTCCTACGTACAGTGGCCCAAGAAGTGTCTTGTAATACAACCGGTAAATCCTACACATTTTAGATTACATCCTACTCAGTACACTCAACTTGCATAATCTAACATACGTGCTCATTAATTGAAGTGGCCTGCCGCGGGGCTACCAGGGGACTGCGCCCCCCGCTCGGGGCATGAGGGCCGATCTCGTGCGAACCTGGACACATCAAAGACGGCCTCGACCCCACCCAGCGCATCCACGCCTCCACCTCGGAAGAAAGCCGCCATCACCTTGCCCTTGCCTTCGAAGGTACGCGCTCAGTCCCCGGCAAAAGGCAAGGGCGGCAAAGGCAAGGGCAAAGGGTGACAGGGACTGCCGCGGACGTTCACGAACGCGCTCCCACTCCTGTCGGAGGCATCTTTGCGGAAATTGGGTCGATCAACCAGAGACCTCCATGACTGGTACCTACATCGAGCTCGGCGCAGCCTGAACTTCTTAGTTCCCTACAGGCCTGGGCAGTTCCACCGTGAGCCCGGGACTATATCCATGGCACACGAGGATTTGTTCGACCTCTACAACTGGCGGGAGCTCGATATGTCCATCATACGGACTGGAGTCCTGTGAGTTTGCTGATGCTATGTATTGCTGTTTTCTAACTCTGTTTGCTAACTCTGCATTAATGTTGCAGTTCATTTGAATACTGAGTAACTTTCTGTGAAATTAATATTAATCTCGTCCTTCGCATGCAGGTGCATGTACAGGCTAGCATCGGAGGCTGCGTGTGACAAGGTGGGTTTCCTCGACCCAGAGAAAATAAGCCTCACGATGCTAGAGCAGGACGCCGCGCACGCTGAGCAGTACATATCCAGCGCGCTGATGGCGCAGCAGGACAGGGACTTCATTCTGGTGCCGTACCACCAAAGGTTAGTGCATTTCGTACTAATTTAACTCAATCTTGTATGTTACACCTGAGATGTACTTTGAGCTAGCGGTCCTCTTTTACATACAATGCAGGGGCCACTGGATCCTCATCGTGATCTGTCCGCCGAGGAACGAGGTGTACTACCTCGATTCGATGCGTGACAGATTATCGATGGAATATGTGCTCAAGGGGAATATGGAGGCGTAAGTAACTTATATGTTTGATTTATATTTTGACCTCACTAGCTAATGATAATACATTAACTGGCAATACTAACTGAAATGCAGGGCTTTTGATAAATATGTGTCCGCTGGAGGGAGGCATGCCGCACCGCAGGGCTCCGTACTAGCTTGGAAAGAATATGAGGTACTCACGAGACTTTTTTTTTATGCTTAATTAGTTTATGGAAACAATATATAGCTAACATGTATTCGCATATGCAATTATATCAGTGCCATCAGCAGCCGCAATCGTGGAAATGCGGGTTTTATGTGCTGCGCTACATGTACGACCTAGTGCAGACAAACTTTTCCCGATTCCCCCAGGTAAGCATCGATAGCTAACTCAAATTTCAAAAATGGGTGTCACGTTCTAAATTAGGATCGAAGTTAGTTACTCAGTATGCACACATGCTTGCAGATCGGCATGTCGAAAGACCAATATGAAAATGCAAAGATTATATATCTTCGACAAATCTGGGCACAATATGTAATGGAGGAAGTAGCGCCCAACCATCCAGCATGACAATTTTCTCCTTTTTGTGTACTCTGCATAGACTGTTCATATACATGTGAATAAATATATATATGTGAATAAATGTCCACATTGGATTGCAATCTGTATTTGTCCATACATATGTGAATAAATGTGAATAACTGCCTAATGTGTCAATTTGTTCTGTGAATTTACCTTGCATCTGTACTATATTGTGTATCCAATCTATACTGTATTGCATCTGTACTGTATATGTGAATGTACTGTATTGTGAATGCAAATAAAGTACTGTATATGTGAATGCTCTATAGGTAAATTCATCAACAACCGAGAGACTACTGTCCTTTTTTCTATCGGTACAATCAAAATTAACCGTTAGAAGAGTGTGACCTTTCCTGCCGGTGAACTCATACATATCCGATAGAGTACTAAGCTTTTTTCTGTCGGTAATCTTGTAGTTAACCATTAGAATAGTGGTACTTTTCAATCCGCTATTGACGAGTTTTCTATCGGTAAACTTGTAAGATGCCGATAGAATAGTATGAGTTTTCCTATCGGTAAACTTATAATTAGCCGTTAGAATAGTGGTACTTTTCCAGCCGCTGACGACGAGTTTTCTATCGGTACACTCCTAATATGCCGATAGAGTACTAAGCTTTTTTCTGTCGGTAATCTTGTAGTTAACCGTTAGAATAGTGGTACTTTTCAATCCGCTAGCGACGAGTTTTCTATCGGTACACTCCTAATATGCCGATAGAATATTATGATTTTTTCTGTCGGTAATCTTGTAATTAACCGTTAGAATAGTGGTACTTTTCCAACTGCTAGACGTAAGAATACGACGGGTTTTCTATCGGTAGATTCATAATATGCCGATAGAATAGTGAACTTCTTCTGTCGGTTATTTACCGATAGAAAATGTCCAGTCTTGTTCTATCGTGTCTATCTCTATCGGTACAAAAACCGATAGTAGAAGGGTTTTTTTTACCGATAGAAGACTGCATTTCTGTACTAGTGTAAGCTAAGTTATATGTGTATATCTACTAGTGTGTGCTTAGTGTCTGCATATAAGTTATTAGGTGTCTCTTCTCTCCCCTTCTCTCTTCTTTCCTATTCCCTTGCTGCAACCTCAGTCTTGGTTACCTTTAGCAGTAAAGTGAAGACAAGATGACGAACACAAGGAATCGCTCGAGGAACAGTGGGCATGAGGCAGGTGCTTCGTCTCAAGGTAGAGCATTAGGTGAAGAGGAGCAACAGCCCCAACCCCAAGAGCATGTGGAGCCACAAGGAGCTCAGCCCAGTTTGGCAGAAGTAATGATGTGGATGGAGAGAAGCAGACAAGAAGCCCAAGCAGCTCAGAATCAGATGATGCAATCTATGCAAGCCCAGATGATGAAGGACAACCAAGCAGCACAGGCTCAGATGCTGGAACAGATACTGCAGAGGATGCCCGCAGCCCAATCTGAAGGGTCGGTGATGAGCGCAAGGCTCGCGGATTTTCAAAAGACGCGCCCACCTACCTTTTCAAGTACTCCTGACCCCATGATCGCTGACGACTGGTTGCGTGATACAGAGAGGAAGTTGGAAATAGTTCGATGCTCCGACAATGAGATGGTCCTGTATGCGTCTCATCAGCTCGCTGGACCGGCAGCATCATGGTGGATTAACTACAAGAACATGCACCCCAACCCTGCAAGAATAACTTGGGCCGAGTTTTCTGAACAATTCCGGAAAGCCCATGTGCCTACTGGAATGATGGCCTCCAAGCGCAGAGAGTTCCGCAACTTGCGTCAAGGAGGAAAAACCGTAACAGAGTATCTCCATCAGTATAATCAATTAGCCCGATATGCCCCTGAGGACATTGCCACTGAGGCCAGGAAGATAGAGCTTTTTAAGGACGGGTTACAGCCAGTGTTGCAGGTGCTCGTCGCCTCGCACGAGTTCATAGACTTCCAGACCCTGGTAAACCGCCTGCTTGAGATTGAAGAGAAGCGTCAGTTGGTGGACGACTACAGGAAGAGGAAAGCGAAGTTCCAACCAGCCAACCAAGGGAGTTCATCCCGAGGTCGCACCATAGCCGCACCCCAGTACCGGCCAAGTTTGCAGTATTCCAGTCCAAGACCCATGGCAGCCAAGTGCCCGACTTGTCATGGAAACCATTATCAGCGTGATTGTCCCCACAACAAGGTCAACTGTTTTCATTGTGGACGATTCGGTCACCGCCGCGAGAATTGCCCTTGGAAGAATCTCCCAGGTCCGGTGGCCAGAACAAGGAGTGAAGGTCAGCCGCCACAGCCTGCGAGTCAGACGCCAATCCCAATGCCCACCCCAATACAGCAGTATGGGCGAGGAACTCCAGCTGCAAGAGGAAGATTCCCAGCCAACCGTGGAAGAGGTCGAGGAAACCCACCTCCACCAACCCGAGGCAGACTCAACTATGTCACCTCAGAAGAAGCGGGAGATGCAACCGATGTGGTACTAGGTAGGTTCCTGATCAACTCTCAAGCTTGTTTAATACTGTTTGATCCTGGTGCCACACATTCTTTTGTTGCTAGAACTTTTGCTGTTAAGAGTGGATTGAATATGACTTGTCTAGAGTATCCTATAGCTATTCAGTCTCCTGGCTCTAGGATGCCAGTAAAGTCCGTCTGTAGAGACGTAAAACTTAATATATGCAGAGAGGAGTTCTCTGCTAAGCTATTAGTTTTGGAACTCCAAGGTTTGGGTGTTATACTTGGAATGGACTGGTTGTCAGAACATAAAGGGAAAATGGATTGTGAGCGTAAAACCATTACCCTTACTAGTCCTAGTGGGAAAGAAGTTTTGTTCCATGCTGAAAGAACGCCATTAGAACACTCAACCCAAAGTCTATACAGTTTGGAAGGAGAAGTGAACCAGATCCCTGTAGTTGAAGAGTACCTGAGTGTGTTTCCAGAAGAGTTGCCAGGAATGCCCCCAGACCGAGGATTTGAGCTCAGTATAGAATTGAAGCCTGGGACGGCACCCATATCGAAAAGGCCATATCGGATGTCAGTCAAGGAATTAGAAGAGCTTAAAAAGCAACTGGAGGAAATGGAAGAAAAAGGTTTCATACGGCCTAGCGTATCACCCTGGGGAGCACCAGTGTTGTTTGCCAAGAAGAAGGATGGAGGACTCCGCATGTGTGTGGACGATCGAGCTTTGAATGAGGTCACAATCAAGAACAAGTACCCTCTGCCAAGGATAGATGACCTATTCGATCAGCTTAGAGGAGCAGGAGTCTTTTCAAAGATAGATTTGAGATCTGGATATCATCAGTTGAAGATCAAGGAAGAAGACATACCTAAAACTGCTTTCACTTCTAGGTATGGTCTTTATGAGTTTACGGTGGTGCCATTTGGATTGACCAATGCCCCAGCAGCTTTTATGAATGTGATGAATATGACATTCATGGATTATCTGGATAAGTTTGTAGTGGTATTTGTTGATGACATCCTGATATACTCCAAGAACCAAGAGGAGCATGCTGACCACCTGCGGAAAGTCCTGGATAGACTAAGAGAGTGTCAGTTTTATGCTAAGCTAGACAAGTGTGAGTTTTGGATGAAGGAAATTTCATTCTTAGGCCACATAATGACAGCCAAAGGAATACAAGTGGACCCAGCTAAGGTCAAGGCCGTGAAGGAATGGAAACAGCCAGAGTCAGTGACAGAAGTCAGAAGTTTCCTTGGACTAGCCGGATACTATCGCCGATTCATTGAAGGATTTTCCAAGCTAGCCAAGCCACTCACTAGTTTGCTGAAGAAGGATGTCCGGTTTGAGTGGACTGAAGACTGTCAGAAGAGCTTCAAAGAGTTGAAACGAAGGCTAACCACTGCGCCAGTTCTAGTATTTCCTGACAACAAGAAGAGCTTTGAGATATATTGTGATGCATCTAGGCACGGTTTAGGTTGTGTCTTAATGCAAGATGGGAGAGCAGTCGCATTTGCATCCAGGCAACTGCGGCCACATGAAGAGAATTACCCGACCCACGACATGGAATTAGCAGCAGTAATTCATGCACTCAAAATTTGGAGACACTACTTGCTAGGGAACCGATGTGAAATCTACTCAGATCACAAGAGCTTGAAGTATGTTTTTACCCAGCAGAACTTGAACATGAGGCAACGCCGATGGCTAGAGTTGATTAAGGACTATGACCTCGGCATACATTACCATCCTGGTAAGGCCAATGTCGTTGCAGACGCGTTGAGCAGAAAAGTTTACTGCAGCATTAGCATTGCACCAGAGTTAATAGAGGACCTGCTTCGGCAACTGATCGAAGTGGTAGATCAAGGGTTTGTGGCCACATTAACAATTACGCCTACCTTGGAAGAAGAGATTCGAAAGGCGCAAGGAAGTGATGAAGGAATCCAAGAGATCAAAGAGAACATGAAGATCGGAAAAGCAACAGATTTTTGGGAAGATGAACAAGGAACCATTTGGCATGGTAAGAGGATCTGTGTACCAGACGTCAAGGAGATCAAGACCTTAATTCTGAAGGAGGCTCATGACACTCCATACTCCATTCACCCCGGAAGTACTCGGATGTATCAAGACTTGAAAAGTCAATTCTGGTGGAGTTGTATGAAGAGAGAAATTGCTGAGTATGTGGCGAAGTGTGACACATGTTAGAGGATAAAGGCTGAACATCAGAAACCAGCAGGACTGCTACAGCCACTACCCATCCCAGAATGGAAATGGGAGGAAGTTGGAATGGATTTTATCACAGGACTCCCGAGGACTAAGAATGGATATGATTCCGTATGGGTAATCGTGGATAGACTAACAAAAGTCGCACACTTTGTACCAGTGAAGACAACTTATGATGGTGACAAGTTAGCAGAGATCTACATGACTAAGATTGTGACTCTACATGGTGTACCAAAGAGAATTGTATCGGATCGTGGAGTACAATTCACTTCAAGATTTTGGAAAAGTCTGCACGAAGCCCTTGGAACGAAGTTAAACTTCAGCACAGCCTATCACCCTCAGACTGGAGGACAGACAGAACGAGTGAATCAAATACTGGAGGATATGTTGCGAGCTTGTGTGCTCGAATATGGGATTTCATGGAAGTTGTGCCTGCCGCACGCAGAGTTTACGTACAACAATAGCTATCAGTCTAGCTTGCAGATGGCTCCATTTGAAGCCCTGTATGGTCGCAAGTGCAGGACCCCATTGCATTGGTCAGAAGTGGGAGAAAGGCAACTGATTGGCCCAGAGACAGCCCGAGACGCAGAAGCTCATGTGCGGATCATTAGAGAGAAGCTGAAGACTGCACAGTCAAGACAGAAGAGTTATGCTGATCACCGACGTCGTGACTTATCTTTTGAACCATATGATCATGTGTATCTCAAGGTATCACCTCAGAAAGGTATCTCCAGATTTCAGAAGAGGCAGAAACTGAGCCCCAGGTATATTGGACCCTACAGAGTAATAGAAAGAAGAGGAGAAGTGGCATATCAACTTGAATTGCCACCAGAGTTGCGAGGTGTCCATGATGTTTTCCATGTGTCGCAATTGTGCAAGAGTTTGAGAAAACCAGAAGATCAGTTGCAGGCAGATAATATCTCAATCCAGCCAGACCTGACCTATGAAGAGAAGCCAGCCAGAATCTTAGAGATTGCAGAACGCCAGCTAAGAAGTAGAGTGATCAGATTCTGCCGTGTTCAATGGTGTAATCATTCTGAAGATGAATCAACCTGGGAGAAGGAATCAGATTTGCAGCAAACCTTTCCTTACCTTTTCTCTAACTCGTCTGAATCTCGGGGACGAGATTCTTTTTAAGGAGGATAGGTTTGTAACAGCCGCAAAATTCCATTCTTAAACTCTCTACTTCTCAGATTTTCTTTCCGGTCTAAATCTTCCGAAATTCTGTTTAATTATCTTTTTATTCCGATCAGCGAAATTCTTTCACCTGTTCAATCCTAAATCATCCCCCCAATATTTTCTCATGCATGCATATTTTTAAGTTCATGGCATCATGATTTTACGCATCAAACAAATCATTTTTTCCACATGAAATAACGATTTTCCTATTTGGAAATTGCATAAAGGAATATATTTAATTTAAAGTAATGCATTAAAAATTCTGTGAAAATATTTAATATATTTTATTTGCACAAGTAACCAGGTTCCACAACTTCCCATGCACTGACATTTTGCATTTCAGCCCTCTTATTTTCAGAAATTTCCAAACAAGCCCATAGAATTGACAAAAACAATATTTTATGCACAATTACCCTTCTACCCTCACCCATTCCACAGCAAACACAGTGTAAAGACCTGCATGACCCTGTTAGATGCATTACATGTCAGCATGCCACTGTTACACCTCGTTTCCACCTGAATGTCTTTCTTTATAAGCTTTGGCATGGCTGTAAAACAGCTCAAACCAGAATATTTTCACAAGTTCTTCTGCAGAGTGGTAGAGGAAACACTTAGACACGCAGAGCATTCAAGATTTTTGCATTTGGTTGAAACATTTCGCATAAAATATGAAAGGGGGTGATTTCTGCTCTTCAGCCGCTGGTTTGGCCGCGCTCCAGCGCCGGACGCCATCACCTCGTCATCGTTCCCTCGCTGCAGACGTCTTTTGCTTGTCCGAGCTTGTCCATCAGGTGTGTCTCCTCACTATCTTCCTTTTTATCTTCTGGGTCTCGGCGAAATGGTCGCCGGAGCTCCCTCCACCGGCGCTTCTTGTTTTTCCTGCCGCCGGCCATCTTGGGTTTCTCGTCGTTCGGGCCATTTTCTCTCCAATCAGGCCATACCATCATCCTCCCCTCGTTTCCAGCAGCTCACCCACCAAATCCTAGCTCAAATCGTGCACCGCCGCCCGAGAACCGCCGCCGGCGAGCTCGTCTTCCTAGCGGCCGGCCGTGCGCCACCTTCTCCATTTCCGGCCGCCTCTTGCTGCCATTGTTGGCCCCCAGCATTCCCCCTTGTAGCCTCCATCACCTCCCAAACTCCCCGGCCTTCTTTCCTCTCCGGCGAGACCCACCGGAGCTCAAACCACCCATGCTGAAATCCCGCTGCTACAGTACTCGGATTGCTACAGTAATTTCAGCCTTTCTTGTTAGTGATTCTTTTAACTGTTCAATGCTCTAGAGGTCTCAGATCGAAGATCCGTCTTCGCCATCAGATTCGCCTCAACTCAAATCTTCCAGATCTGAAATTTTTCTTCAGATCCGAGTCTCGGATCTTGTTTTCACCTTTTTCCAGATCTGATTTTACCCGGTTTATCCTAAAATTCTGCCAAAAGTGGTTTTTCTCCGTCCAACCTCCAAATCCAGATCCGTCTGAACCATCCTACCACAAATTGCTCCTGCCACATATTCTCCTTCAGGAACCACCTCAGATTCTAATCCTAAAACCTTGATCCGCCGTTTTCAAAAACTCCCGTTTTTCAGTCTTTTTCAGATCCAACTCCGAGGCTGTTTTGCCTAGACTTATTAGGTTTTAGATTTTGCATTTGTTAGTCTCATACTTGTGCATTTTGTTTGATCGGTGCTCTTTTCGTGTTTAGAAATCGCCCGTCCGGAAGCCGAGGAGCAGCCGATTGAGGACGTCGCTGAAGATCTTATCGCGGGACTTCAAGGCAAGTCACCACCACCTTGATCATGTTGACCCTATGTTTTTCAGTTAGCTAAGTATTTTGTTATTTGAGTATTATGCATGCTAATTAAGTAAACTTTGTATGTTCAAATATACCTGTTTAGCTATTGTCCTACATTGAATAGCCATTCTTGATTCTCAAGCCATGTGTATAATATTCTTGATGCCCTAGGTTAATGCTAAAGCATAACATTGGTAATATGGGTTATTCACATAAATGAGCAAAAATGGTTTTCAAAACTAAAAATGCCTTTTAAAATGTCTATCCTAGAGAGGAGAGGTGTGTCAGTCGAAACATGGAAAATACTGTGATGCTTATGATGATGATGTGATAACATGGTAATGTTGTAAATATGAAATGTTGTGAATTGTGAAAAATGTGAATAGGGAAACTCCTCTCTAGAATAGCTTAAGGACCCACCGATTTGTGCTAAACATCCAATAACATGTTAACGTACCTCCACAAGCCTGGTATGGGACGGGCACGACCAAGTATCCTTGCCGAACTATTGCCCTAACTCTGCATAGAGTCTATAACCTAAATAATAATGTGCACTAATACTGTTCACTGGTCAGGGAGGGAAGATCCCTCTTGGCCCACTTACACTGACGGTTGGGACGAGCCCAATCAATTCGTCTGAGTGAAAGATCATGCAACTGATGTGGTTCCAGGGCACGAGTGCTGGATGTGGTTTCCCAGCACAAACCCCTCGTGTGTCCGCTCACTATTGGTGGAGAGGGTCTCCCACCGCGGCCCAATACTGAGTGAGGGGTAGGGTGAAGGTATGAGAGGGAAGATCCCTACAATGTTTCACAACTGTATTAGGAACCCCACCCGGAGGTGGAATTCCTGGGCCACTGACCGGTGGTGAACCTTTTACGGGGCAGAGCTAGTATAATGGCAAGGTAGGGTGAAAAGCGTGTTATTCTCAACTCAGTGGCGCGCTTAAAGCAGCGTGATCGAACCTGGCATAGGAGACTCATATGCTTAAAGTAGCGTGATTGGGCAAAAGGCCTATGCTCGTGGTCAACAGTGGTAGTTGAGAAGTCTTGTGGGTAAAGCGGTACCCCTCTGCAGAGTTTAAAATGTATTTGAATACTCCGTGCTCCCGGATTTTGGAGTGTGTTATGGTCAATGGGTTTTATCCATGTTGTGAGGCACAAGTAGTTTTTATGAACTGTTTTATCAACTGCTTTAAATTCTGCACTCTTGAACTGTTATATATATATAAGGTAAATTTTCAAAGAATGTTTTGAATGTTTTTCATGACTATCAACTGTTAGGTGACGAAAAAGGTTTGGAAAAGAACCTCAATCATTTCCTTGAAATCCTTATCATGTTATATATATTGCATTTGTTAAGTGGTGATTTGCTGAGTACTCTGTACTCACCCGTGACTGACTTTCTCCATCAGAAGTTGAAGAGTCAAGCGACTTGGGTTCACATGAGTGTGAGCCTGAGCCTTGAGAAGACTTCTTCGAGTATGATCCGAGCTTCTAGGCGTCGCGTACCCCGGTCGAGCGACTGTGGGCGAAGATTAGTGTTCCGCTCCTTCCGCGTTTTGTTGAAAAACTAAACCGTTATTTTGTACCTCGTTGTGTTACTATTGTAAGGCCCTAGTGCCGTCATCTGTGAATCTTGTGATATTTTGTGGATTATTTATGTATTGTGCTGGTTGTTGTGATATTCATTTCTGGTTCGCAACTGACTCCTGGGAAGTTGCGACAGGGGAGTGCTGTTCCGTACCGTGGTGTTCGGTACGGGGCGGGGTTCCCCACAGTTTACCCCTGTATTGTTAATCCATGTTCAGTTTATTCTTGACCTGTTGATTTGCACAGGGAATGGTAGCCGTGGAAGACACTGCCAAAGTGAAGGCCGACCTGAGGGCCCTCCAGGAGGAGCACAATCTCCTTACAGACAAGCACACTCAGCTACGGCTTGACCTTGACGATCTCTTCCAGCACATTAAGCGCATGAAGACGGATGGTGACAATGCTAGGGCGAGGACGAGGCGTCTTCGCGAGGAGAAGAAAGCCGCGGATATGACCATCGCTGGCTGCGGTTTGACTATGAAGGATACCATAGCGAAGCTGAGGGAGGTCGCAGGCCTTCTCGACACGGTAGTAGTTGATCCTAGGGACAACTTGTCGCTAGAGGAGTCCTGCATCCTGGCTGCAAGTCTAACTGACTCTATTCTACATGCAGCCAGGGCTAAGACCACCCCTTGACCTAGCATTTTGGGTTTTATTTTTTTTGTAAGTGATAAAACAACAATGAATGAACAATTTCTTTTTATGTCAATTTTCCAATTTTCCGGCTATCTTCCCTCTTTCTTTATCATTCTGCAGCTTTCAACCACAGTCTGTTTGATGTTAAATTGTGTGTACCTTTTCATTACTCTGACAGTATTTTGTTGTTTTTACCGATAGAAAAAGGCACACAATACTATAATCTCAAGCGCTTAATTAAAAAAATTTTCTGGGGAAAATTGGTCTCACGGGATTTTATTGTTTATACCGATAGAAAAAAGCATCCACTACTTCAAATATTTTTCCGGGAAATTTACTTGTTCTATCGGTACTATTGTGTTGTGCCGATTGAAAAGTACATAATTCTATCGGTATCATATTTTTGTATCGATAGAAAAGTTCCTCCACTGCTTTATTACTCGTACACGGCCCTTGGGTTTCCCTCCACTCGAACAGTTCCACCTTAGAGCACTGCGTCTCTTCGAGAGCGAAGAAAACCACAACCTCCGCCGTGACCACTCACTTCCTCTCTCCCACACGACGATTGCCGGCTGGACACTAGTTCGCCACTGCCACCGGTTCTTATTTTCGTCCTTCGCCGGCCGCCGTTGCATTCTACACCGCCTCTCCATCACCAGAACTGATCGCCGCCGTAAATACCCTAATTCGTCGTTCTATTTCCAGCATCTTCCTTATTTGATCCTAGTGTTTTGCACGCACTAATTCTTCGAGTTTTGCAATTACACTAGGGTTCCCTATTGTGTTGGATTATGTACATTCCGCACGCAATGTTGATTTAAATTAGGGTTTACATAATATGTTCCAGTGCTGTAATGAACCTGTTTTGAGATTTTAACTTATCTATACTGCTGTATGTGTGATCAATTGTATCCAACTGCCATGTAATGCACATTATTTGTTGGAGGTGTTCTTACACATATTCTATCGGCAGCTCATGTGTTTACCGATAGAAAATATTTCTGCACAAGTAGTAAAACTTAATTTGGATCTGGAAGGACATGAGCCATGCAATGTACTACTTTGGTTGGGAATTTTTACTCACTTGGTATGAATATATGGTAATGTGGATGGGTCTTCGATGTATATGTTTCAAATGCCTATACATGACTTTTCCCAGCCTAATAGATGTGAAGTCTTGATGACTCACAGACAGGCTAGGCTAAAGATTATGCACAGTGGCACTTAGATGCTTGTGTGCATATTTACGTGTGAAATAATAATGCTGGCCCATGAATATTAGTATAGCAAA
Source organism: Pharus latifolius (assembly GCA_019359835.1). NCBI lineage: Eukaryota > Viridiplantae > Streptophyta > Magnoliopsida > Poales > Poaceae > Pharus > Pharus latifolius. The sequence goes on along the minus strand of CM033325.1, from coordinate 31,151,815 downwards.
TCATCGAGAATGTTATGTGATGACAGTGAATGGTGGCTTGTCAACAAAATTCCATATGTAGAGAACATTGTTATGTTCTATCGGTATCTCACAGGTTTGCCGATAGAAAAATTGTCTTCTGTGGAGATAATTGTTATGGTCTATCGGCAGCTCATGTGTTTACCGATAGAAAATATTTCTGAAGAGTTCAGGAAGTAATTTATGCATGTCTTTCTTTTTGTATTATTTTCCCTTTTGCCGCCCTAGTTAGTCTCCAGTCCTGGGCTGAGTTATGGAACTCCAAGGCGAATTAATTGCCATATATATGGTTTGTTGAAGGTTTTGTAGGGGAAGACATGTCGTCGTCTTCATCGGATGGTACTAGTAGTTCGACTAGGGCCAACCCCATCGTAACTACTGAAGATGCAGCTGGTACATCCCAGCGCAAGAGGGTGGGGCGAGGTGCGACGACGTTGGGGCGTTTGGCCAAATGTACGGATCTTTCTTGTGAGTTCAACCAATTTGGGAGGCCGATTGGAAAGAATGCTGGGAGGTACGCGGCCTACGTTGGGCTGTTAGCGAAAGAAAGGGTGAAGATCACCGTCCAGAGCTGGAAGGACGTGACGGCGGACGAGAGGGATAGGTTGTGGGCGGAAGTGAAGGTTAAATTAACTGAAATCGCTGAACTCTTTCGTAATCACGTTCTCTTGGCTTATACTAAAGTTTAACTAACTCGTGATTAATTGTATACATTTTTCGGAAACAGGCTAAGTGGAACATCCCCGACGATACACCTAGGACTGCCTGCTTGAAGGACATGAACGGAGCATGGAAAACCTTTAAGAGCTGGCTCGTCAGTAACTTCCTCGCTGCGGGGAAATCTCCTTGCGAGAAGTACCCCTTCATATCGGAGGAGGTATGGGAGGAATTCACCAAGCAGAAGGGGAATGAGGAGTTCAAGGCCCTTAGCGAGAAGAATAGGGCGATCCAGAAGAGGAACGACCACCCGCATCGGCTCGGATCCCGGGGCTATGCGGGGAAGGAGGAGCAGTGGAAGAAGGAAGACGAGCAAAATCCTGTCATCGACACCCCTGAGTTGCCGCTCTCCGAGATCCGGGATGAGAGGTGCAAGCGATGGTGGAGGGGGAGGGGGTCCGTGTCGTCCACGGGGTCTGTGCAGTTCGCAACCCCTGGGGACGCCGACGTTGTGAGGCGAATGGAAAGTTGGCTAACCTCGTAAACTGTGTGCGCACAAGTGTATATAAGGCAATTTGTCTCACAAGGTACCTTTAAATGTAACAGATCTCTTTTGAGAAGGAGGCAGCGGAGGGATTGTTTACCCCGCAGAGGGAGGATGACATCCTCACCCGGGCTTTAGGAAATAAGGAGCATCCCGGGCGGACATGGGCCGTGGGAGCCATTGTGTCGTGGAAGGCCGGTTTCGTAGATCCGGCTCCACCGAGGAAGAAGGCCCGCTCCTGGAAGGAAAAGGAAGCTGACCTCTCCGATAAGATACGGGCTGAGGTACGGGAGGAGATACGGGCGGAGATGCGGGCTGAGATACGGGCTGAGGTACAGTCTGAGGTGCAGTCCGAGGTCGCACAAATGAGGGAAGAGTTTGCACGGTTGAGAGAAGCATTGCTGGCCAAGAGTGCAGATGCGGATCCCCAGGACGACGGTATCCCGCGGGGTCGGATAAGTAGTTGCGCTTCGAAGGTACTCGCGGATCCAGTGGATCTACTTGAGGTACTGCAAGCCTTCATCTGTGCACTTAAGTTGATGCCACTCCCATTCTGTTAGAGTTGTTTCGCTAACCTATTTTAATTGTTACAAATTTGCAGAGGCCGGAGGGCTGCATCCTACAGAATCACGTAGGCGCCGGGCAGGAAGTGGTTGGACACGGCTTCGTATATCCGTCTGCGCCGGATGTCTGGGTCCACTGTGTACCTCTGCGGTTGGGTTTCGCAAAGGTACAGGTGGACATGGCCATGCCGGGCTACAATGATTCTCCGTTGCCAGTCCCAACAGAGGAACTGCAGACACTTGCTGAGGCAGTGGGCTCCTACGTACAGCGGCCCAAGAAGTGTCTTGTAATACAACCGGTAAATCCTACACATTTTAGATTACATCCTACTCAGTACACTCAACTTGCATAATCTAACATATGTGCTCATTAATTGAAGTGGCCTGCCGCTGGGCTACCAGGGGACTGCGCCCCCATCTCGGGGCATGAGGCCCGATCTCGTGCGACCCTGGACACATCAAAGACGGCCTCGACCCCACCCAGCGCATCCACGCCTTCACCTTGGAAGAAAGCTGCCATCACCTCGCCCTTGCCTTCGAAGGTACGTGCTCAGTCCCCGGCAAAAGGCAAGGGCAAAGGCAAGGGAAAAGGGCGACAGGGACAGCCGGAGAGGTTCAAGAACGGGTTCCCACTCATGTCGGAGGCAGCTTTGCGCAAATTGGATCGATCAACCAGAGACCTCCACGAGTGGTACCTACACTGAGCTCGGCGCAATCTGAACTTCTTAGTTCCCTACAGGCCTGGGCAGTTCCACCGTGAGCCCGGGAGTATATCCGTGGCACACGAGGATCTGTTCGACCTCTACAACTGGCGGGAGCTCGATATGTCCATCATACGGACTGGAGTCCTGTGAGTTTACTGATGCTATGTATTGCTGCTTTCTAACTCTGTTTGCTAACTCTGCATTGTTGTAGTTCATTTGAAATGTAGTAACTTTCTGTGCAATACTAATGTTGTCCTTTGCATGCAGGTGCATGTACAGGCTAGCATCGGAGGCTGCGTGTGACAAGGTGGGTTTCCTCGACCCAGAGAAAATAAGCCTCATGATGCTAGAGCACGACGCCGCGCACGCTGAGCTGTACATATCCAAGGCTCTGATGGCGCAGCAGGACAGGGAGTTCATTCTGGTGCCGTACCACCAAAGGTTAGTGCATTTCGTACTAATTTAACTCGATCTTGTATGTTACACCTGAGATATACTTTGAGCTAGCGGTCCTCTTTTACGTACAATGCAGGGGCCACTGGATCCTCATCGTGATCTGTCCGCCGAGGAACGAGGTGTACTACCTCGATTCGATGCGTGACAGATTATCGATCGAATATGTGGTCAAGGGGAATATGGAGGCGTAAGTAACTTAAATGTTTGATTTAAATTTTCACCTCACTAGCTAATGATAATACATTAACGAGCAATACTAACTGAAATGCAGGGCTTTTGATAAATATGCGTCCGCTGGAGGGAGGCATGCCGCACCGCAGGGCTCCCTACTAGCTTGGAAAGAATATGAGGTACTCACGAGACTTTTTGTTTATGCTTAATTAGTTTATGGAAACAATAGCTAACATGTCCTCGCATATGCAATTATCTCAGTGCCATCAGCAGCCGCAATCGTGGGAATGCGGGTTTTATGTGTTGCGCTACATGTATGACCTAGTGCAGACAAACTTTGCCCAATTCCCCCAGGTAAGCATCGATAGCTAACTCAAATTTGAAAATTGGGTGTCACGTTCTAAATTAGGAAGTTAGTTACTAAGTATTCACACATGCTTGCAGATCGCCATGTCGAAAGACTCATACGAAAATGCAAAGATTAGAGATCTTCGACTAATCTGGGCTCAATATGTCATGGAGGAAGTTGCGCCCAACCATCCGCCATGATAATTTTCTTTTTTTCGTGTACTCTGTGCATAGACTGTTTATATACATGTGAATAAATATATATGTCAATAAATGTCCACATTGGATTGAAATTTGTATTTGTCCATATATATGTGAATAAATGTGAATAACTGTCTAATGTGTCAATCTGTTCTGTGAATTTACCCTTCTTTGCATCTGTACTGTATTGTGTATCCAATCTATAATGTATTGCATCTGTACTGTATATGTGAATGTACTGTATTGTAAATGTAAACGTACTGTATATGTGAATGTTCTATCGGTAAATTCATTCATAGCCGACAAACCACTACAAATTTTCTATCAGTAAACTCATCCACAACCGAGAGACTACTACCCATTTTTCTATCGGTAAACTTGAAATTAACCGTCAGAATAGTGTGACTTTCCTGCCGGTGAACTCATCCACAACCGAGAGACTACTGTGGTTTTTTCTATCCGTAAACCTATAATTAACCGTTAGAAGAGTGTGATTTTTCCTGCCGGTGAACTCATACACAACCGAGAGAGTACTAAGATTTTTTCTATCGATAATGTCATTTCCAACCGACAGAGTGCTACACTTTTTTCTGTCGGTAAATTTATAATTAACCGTTAGAATATGGGTATTTTTCCCAACGCTAAACGTCAGACGACGACGGGTTTTCTATCGGTACAATCATAAGGTGCCGATAGAAAAGTAATATTTTCCTGTCGGTAATCATGTAATTAACCGTTAGAATATGGGTATTTTTCCCACCGTTAATCGTCAGACTACGACGGGTTTTCTATCGGTACACTCCCAATATGCCGATAGAATTTTTAATTTTTTCTGTCGGTTATTTACCGATAGAAAATGTTCTGTCTTGTTCTGTCGTGTCTATCTCTATCGGTACGAAAACCGATAGTAGAAGGGTTTTTTTTACCGATAGAAGAAAGCTTTTCTGTACTAGTGTTTGGTCTTCACTGCCTCTTCTTTCCGTTTTGTATCTTCAGGAAGATACTCGAGAAGGGACTCGGTTTGAGCCGCAACCAGTTTGCATGATTCGCTGAGGCTCAGTTTGTCCTTTTGAGGCTGGATAACGTCAGCCTTCAGCAAATTCGCAACCATCTTCAGTTTTTTGAAGATGTCTGATTGAGCACTACTGTAGGATGAAATTACTGTCTTTAAGGTCCCATTCTCCTTGCAGACAGCGTCGATTTTAGAACTTTGACACTCAACGGTCGCATGAAGGTTTTCCTTTTCTTTTGAAAGGGTCGTTATCTTATCCTCTTGTACTGCATGAACAAAGTGATTGAGGTTACGACGGTTCATGTAAAGAAACAAATCTTTCTGGTTGGAAGCAAACTTACAGGAAAGTTTCAACTATGCTTCATGAAGTTCTTTCTCGATAGAAGAAAGTTTCATACTAGCAGCTACTTCCTGATTTTGCCGATCAGCCATGCTCTTTGTCAAGGAGGCATTTTCCCTGTGACAAGAAAGGCAGTAGTTATACTTAGATGAAATTCAAGTTGATATAGACAAGGTACAAATACTTACTATTGTAGTTGACTGATCTCCCGTTGTGTGACCTCAATATGCGTTGCTAAAGCTTTTGATTTAGTCGCCACACAGGTCAGATCCTGAAACATAGTGAGACCTGCTATTTAAACTTGGATATTCCTAAGACTTTCAATTCAGAAAAGGTAAAAAAGTTTTACTTACCTTTATGAAATTGATAAAAGAAGTATCCTCGGGTTCATTCGAAGGTTGAACCCTGAGATCAGTTCTTTCCTCCACAATAGGAGCAGCGAATGGTTGTTCTTGCTGGCTCATTCCTGCAATCAAGGTTGCGGTTTCTATCCCTTGAGATTGGAGGTCCGCGATTATTTCCTCCACAATGGCCTGAGAGGCTACCTCAGTCATTGTGCTCACACCTGTGTCTTCCTCGACCTCCAAGGTAGGTGTTGCGCCAATTCTAGAGGAGGTCGGCAGGGCACTAGACACAGAAGTCCTGGAAATATCATAACTTGTAACACCCTTGTTCTTAAAATAGACACAAGTTATGAAAATATGATGCGATATCCTTACTTGAGTTGAAATCCCACCACAGTTGTGGATTTCGGTGATGCGCTCTGGGGAGAAAGAAGCCCACTGGGTGCCCCTATTGAAGTGTCATCAGCGACTGTCCTTGTTTTTTTTCTTGAGCAGGGTAGTGTCTACTTCCTCCTGCATGTTCAAAATACAATTGGCATGTGCAAGGAAGTGAAAACTCATATACTTGTGAAGTTCTTACCACAGTAGTTCCTTCGGTAATTGAGGGAGGGGTTACCAGCCCTGAGGCGGCGCATGCCTCAGGATTGGGAGTATCCTCCGTGACCGCAAGACCTTCTGGGGCCATGTAATCCTCTACCACCGTTTTTGCCTCCGCCAAGGAGGACAAGACTTCAGCAATGGTAGGAGAGGTTGGCCTCTCCGGAATGCTAATCTCCAGAGGGTTTGATGCCTTTCTCTTGCGACGGATGAGAGGAACTTCATCTTCCTCATCCTCTCTCCCCTCACCTTGTACAATTAAGAATTGACTCCTATCTGTACTTGGCATAATAGGGGGAAGAGAAAATCTTACCACTGTATTTTTCAAGGTTGTTTTCTTCTTCTTCTTCGAAGCCCCTCCTATGATCGTCTTGGATGTTTCGGGGGTCGGCTCCTTCACTTTCTTTGACTTATAAGAGGTTCTCTTTACCCTCTTTGACGCTGACCTCCCAGAAGGTCCAGTGTCATCGCCAGGACGTTTTGTCCCAGTGGTTTGGCCCTTCAGCAGCTGCATCATTTCAAGAATTTTGATTTGATGATCAAAATCAACATGCAATCTCGAATATCTTCCACGAAAGAAGTCATACCTTCTAACGTTCTTATCTCAGGTCGTCGCTGCCGCTGATTAAGCTTTGAGGACAGGGTGATCCTTGAGCTCCTTCTGTTGCGACATTATATGGTCGCAGAAGGTTATTTGTCCATTTCTCAATTTCGGACAAGGACAGAACTGCGTCACAAAAGGCAAATTACTTGGTATGATATCTTTCATCACTAAAATTGCGTGTTTTGTAGACCAGAGGACATACCAGTATTGTAATCCAGGGTGCTGTCTGCCATGGATTCCACCTCCCAAGCAGGATGTTCCCTCTTCCGTAGGGGGCTCATCCTATTCTTCACGAAGTCGCTGATGATATCCCGCACTGTTAATCCTTGATGGACTAAGTGAAGAATCTCTTGGGCCTGCTTCTTCAACTCTTGGTTCAAAGCAAGAACGGTGTCCATTTCACTATTCTTCTCCGGTCGATGGTTCTCGAACCAGAGACCACTTTCCGATGGGGGGTGCAATAGAACCATTTCTGGTGCCACCCATGCACAAAATCCCGCAGAGGGAGAAAGGGATAATCTTTCTTTTCCCTCATGCGAAAATATGCACATCCTATGGCACTGGCGTTCTTCGACCATGCCGAGAAGTAGAACCGTCGGAAGAGATCCACACTAGGTAGCACTCCGACGAAGGCCTCGTACAGGTGATGGAAGATAGCTAGGATCAAAATGGCATTGGGATGAAGGTTCATTAGCTCCAGCCCATAGTGCGCCAAGATCTCCTGAAGGAATTTGCTTTCTGGGAATTGAAACCCACATCGCAAGAACTCTTCAAAGATTACCAATTTGTTCTCACAAACGACTGAGGTTTCCTCATTCTTCTCCTCCGGCCGCCAGTTGATTAGTAGCTGCTGGGCAAGAATCTCTTCTTTCTCAAGCACCATCAAGCTCTCCTCACTATGGTGGATTGATCGGCTCCAGGACGCCACTGTTGATGAGATCAGTGGAAAGACGATAGCTTTGGAGGCGATGAGAGCAAAGTGGGAAACGAGGGTTTTTTGTGGCGAAAATGGTTAAGGCAAAAGAGGGTTTTTGTTCTAAAGCTTCTCAAGCAAGCTACTTCTTCCTTTTATATGCCTGAGACTAGTACTCGCTAGGTTTATTATTTTAATAATGTCTCATAACAGGTATCTTCTCAGTTGGAACCCGGTATAATGTCATTTACCTTGTTTGAATCTGAAACAAAATTTATCTGTTTGAAATTAATAAGATCATTTTATTTCACATTCGGGGGCTATAGTACAGATAATTATATGAAATTTTTTTTAGGAATTAATACCTTATGATTCTATGGTAATCTCATATTTTCAGCACTGTTACAATCTCAAAAACAGAAATTCTTTTGTGATCGCAGTACCATGTATGATCGCAATACTATTCTGTGATCTCGGCATTGTCTGTGACCTCAGTGCTACACGTGGTCTCAAGGCTGTTTTGTGACTGCAATGTTTTTTATGGCCTCAATGTGTTGTCTTGAGTTAATCTCGGACAGAGGATTTATTACCTATGTATGTTCTGGTCACAGAGGTATTTACTTGCAACCATTTTTCACACAGAGAATTTAGAGCACTCTAGTTGATGATTATAGACTATACATAATCATTAAAAAGAGTCAATATGTTCTCCTAGGGACATATTGGCATCAGTGGGATCAACACTGGCTACCCCAAGAGAACTGGCGACGTCTTTAAGCCTATCGATGTCATTGACGAGGATTGATACCCGAGCTAGATCAAATAAATGCACGACTGGTTCAGGGACAGATTCGAACCAGACAAAGTGTCTGTTGGTGCGAACTCAAGTTACTCCGAGAAGCGCAATCATGTAGTCGCAGGCTTTACGCGATTAGACGTATCCAGTGCGTGGCTAGGACTTCGTATGCCATACGCGAATAGAAGATTGCAGATAGTGCGCGGTCAAGTAACAACGCTCGATCAGAACATCTTCGACCAGGGAACGCGGGACTATTCTGTCCCTACGACAGGAATATCCCGTGTATCCTGAAGATTCTTCCACGTATGGGAACAACCGTCAGGAGGTTAATACGTGCGGTTATCCATGAATAACATGTGTTATACCTACGTGAAGGTTAAAGGCAGTTGCCAAAACTGCATCCAAGCAACTGTTCGATGCCGTTACGACTTGGCACCCTTTCGACCAATTTAAAGGGGTAGCCCAATGCATCGAATAGAAGGAGGATCAGACAAGAGAATCAAGCAACCCAACACTCAAAGCAATCAGAAGACAGTAGTCTAAGTTAGTAGCTTTCACAAGCCTTCCAGGCATTGTCTTGTCCAAACACATAGGAAAAAATCTTCGCCTGTGAAGATCTTTTCCATAACTTTGTAATTCTTTTTACTATACATAGTGAAATCCCAACACGACGTAGGGCTATTACTCCCACCATCGAGGACCCGAACCTGTATAAACCTCTCTGTGCTCCAGTTATCTTTGATTCATCATACCTTCCCGGAGGGACACCCTGAAAGGTCTCACAACCTACAAATTCTGCATAAGTTCAACTAAGGACCCTGAGTCCGAATCGTCGACAGCTGGCACCCACCGTGGGGCCTTTCTCAAGGCGTTCTAATTTTCATCCGGAGGTTTGCTGAATCATGGCAGGAGCATATGATTCCAAGAACGATTTCGATCTCAAAGATTATGCTCACATTACGATGCCTTCTCCTAGCGATCTTGTCCCGATGGAGGAAACCGGAGGATAGGACGTCCCAGAAGTCGAATCGACCCTCCAGGTCATGTCTATCGACTAGGAGGCAACTAACGCAAGGTCAGAACCCACTGAGGTTCTTAATGCGTTAGAAGGCGAATCCGGTCCGTATTGCAACCCTGCTGAGTGGAAGGATGATGTTGACCCGGAAATCATCCCAAGGAGATTTGACCCTGATAACATCCATCGTCTTTTTGATTTTTAGTCTGATTCAGAACAAACCGAGATGTTTTCGCCCTCGGCGACCTCTCTCCCTAGACAGTTCGCTGCCTTGTTGGAGGAAACTCCTGATCAACAGGCTACTAGGGAAGAACGGGAATGCAAACAAAAGGAGGATCAAGATCTCGAGCGACAAGACAACGAACTACGCAGAACAGCCCTAGAGGCTCTTCAAGATGCGCAGGCTCGTTACGATGCTGCTCCGAGTTCTTCCCGACGATCACGTGGTCGCAAATGCGACCAGACACCCTCTTTGCCTTCGGAGCGTTTCTTGGTGGACGAAGAAATGGTAACACCTGGTGCCCCTAGGAGAAGTACGCATGGCCGGCTTCGATCTATCTCGGAGGTCATGCATAATTTTCCTCCTACGGTCACAGATGTGCAGAAATCGGCCTTCAACAGAATCCTGTCGGAGAGGTTGGATGAGGTCAAATCTGAGGCGACCCCTACGGCCTCTTCCCGGTCGGTGACACGTTCCCACAACCGAGAGCACCCTAACTCTAGTTCTGGTTGACGGAGTCACCTGCCACCTGTACCATCTCGGCAGGACAAGTCCAGATGGGTGCAGGATTCTCGGGACAGGGATCAGGTTCCTGTCCACTCTCGTTTAGGACCACGTGTGGCCTCCCCATTGCGTGAGGCCGCCCGCGATCCGATTGACAGTCGCAGGATAGTTCACGGTCCCTACGTTGGTTGTAAAGCTTTCTCGCCCGGCCTTCGTGCGGTCGTTTGGCCAGACAAGTTTAGACCAGGGGCCATAGAAAGGTTCGATGGAACTCAGAACCCTTCTGAGTTCCTTCAAATCTACATTACTGCCATCCAAGCGGCAAGAGGCGATGACCGGGTCATGGCCAACTACCTGCCAACAATCCTCGAAGGACCGGCAACAACCTGGTTATTTAACCAACCTGAAGGTTCGATCTATAACTGGGAAATGCTGTGTGATGCTATCCTCAGCAATTTCCAAAATTGTTATCAGAAGCCATGTAAGGAGGATGACCTCCATTGACTATGGCAAACTTCGACCAAAACCCTTCTTTAGTTTGTTAAGAGATTTGTCGGGGTGAGGAATACCATCCCGAACATATCTTTGATATGGCTGACCGATACTCCGACGTAGCCGAGGCTGTCGAATGGAACCAGAGGGTCGATAAAGGTAACCTACCGCCTCAACCAGGTCTCAAGGACGCTAGGAAGGAAGATTCAAGCAAGAAGCCAGAATCTTCGCCAGGCGGGAAATCGAAGAAGTCGAAAAGGAATCGCTCTGGACAGTATCGCGAGGTCGCAGTTGCAGAGAAGCCTCCTTCGACCAAAGGTAACAAGCCTTCGTTTAAAAATAAAACTACTTCTGGTGGTCGTAGTGCCGACCAGCCAGAGAAGTCGACTAACCCGGAGGAAGGCAAGAAATGGTGTCCGCACCACAACTCCAAAGGCCACTACCTCAAGAACTGCAGGAGTTGGTTGAAGCGGTTAGATGACTTCTACCAGGGGGTCGGACCAATGCCGATCTTACCAACTAAGGAACAAGCATGCGGGCTAAGAGACGCCGACGGGGACGAAGAGATGTCTTACCAGGTACCTCGTAATCATGTTAATGTTATTTTCGGAGGTTCCTCCTCTTTTGTTTCCAAAAGGAAATTTAAAGCCTTTTATCGAGAGGTTAACCAAACGGAGACATCCCTTGGTGAACCTCAGTACCCCAGTTGGTCGGATACACCTTTGACGTTTGATCGCTCTGACTGTCCTGGGGGCTTACTCGACCATTGAGGCTCCCTCTGGTTATCACCCCTATTATCAGTAATGCGTGAGTCGAAAGGGTCCTAATCGACGGAGGAAGCTCCTTGGACATCTAATTGGTCAAGGCACTCGACGAGATGCAGATTTCCTCGTTCGAAAATTAAGACCATAATCCGTCCGTTTTATGGGATAATTCCTGGTCCCTCCATGATGCCATTGGGACAGGTGGTCCTCCCGGTCACGTTGGGAGAACTAGATAACTTTCGAACAGAATTGGTTACTTTGATGTAATTGATTGTGATTCGGCTTACAATGCAATCTTTGGCAGGCCAACTCTTGCTAAGTTCATGATGACAACGCACTATGCTTATCAGTGCGGCAAGTTGCCTGGCCCCAAAGGTGTCATCTCGATCCGAGGCAGTCGCAACGTGGCACTGACGTGTGACTGGCTATCTTTGGAGATGGTGGACCAACTTCCCCTCCAGGACTCTCAGGTCGCCACAGTCACCGCTGACGTGATTAAGGCTGCTCCTCGACCAGATGAGAAACTCAAACTAGTTCCTTTGTACCCAGATGATCCATCCAAGACAATTCAGGTCAGATCAAGCCTGGATGACAAATAGGAACTCGAGCTCATTACTTTCCTCCGGGCTAACGCAGATGTGTTTGCGTGGACACCATCCGACATGCCCGGTGTCCCAAGGGAGGTAATCGAGCACAGGTTAGCGATTCGACCTGGACAGGGACCAATAATGCAAAAGCTCAGGCGTTTTGATGTTGACTGACAGGAAGCCATCCGAGAAGAGTTGGACAGACTCGTAAAAGCCGGGTTTATCCGCGAGGTCGATCACCTGGAATGGCTTGCAAATCCGGTCATGGTCCGCAAGTCAAATGGTAAGTGGCGCATGTGCGTCGACTACACCAACCTCAACATTGCCTGTCCGAAGGACGACTTTCCCCTTCCCTGCATCGACCAGCTGGTCGACTCAACCGCGGGCTGCGAACTGATGAGTTTCCTGGACGCTTACTCAGGATATTATCAAATTAGCATGGCAGAACAAGATGAAGAGAAGACTGCCTTCATCACCCCGTTCGGCACCTATTGCTATGTCAGAATGCCGTTCGGTCTCAAGAATGCAGGTTCCACATACCAGCGCTTGATGCAAAAGACCTTTCTTTCCCAGATAGGGCGTAATCTCGAAGCATATATAGACGACTTTGTTGTAAAAAGCACTAAGAGATTGTCTCATTTGGACGATCTCGCTGAAACCTTTTGTAATTTGAATCGCTTTGGAATAAAATTGAACCCAGAGAAATGTTCTTTCGAGGTTTCTTCAGGAAAGCTTCTTGGTTTCCTTGTTTGTTCCAGAGGAATTGAAGTCAATCCTGAAAAATCAGGACTATCGAACAGATGAGGTCTCTCTCGACCATGAAGGATGTTCAGTGCCTGGCTGGTCGCATGGCGGCCTTAAGTCGGTTCATATCGCGACTAGGCGAGAGGGGACTACCTTTCTTCAAAGCCCTGCAAAAACATCACAATTTCGCATGGTCCGATGAGGCCGAAAAAGCATTTCAAGAGGTGAAGGCATATTTATCCAGTCCACCAGTCTTGGTGTCTCCCGGCAAAGGAGAACCATTACTTCTCTATTTGGTGGCCACACCGCATGCGGTCAGTGCTGTCCTGATCGCGGATAGAGAAGGAATACACAGACCCATCTACTATCTAAGCGAGGTACTTCATGGCCCTAAGGAGCGATACCCTGAGGTCCAGAAGATACTTTACGCACTACTGATGGCTTCCCGTAAGCTACGACATTACTTCCAAGCACATAAGATAACAGTACCCTCCTCTTTTGCACTGGGGGATATTGTCCACAATCCGGAGAAATCTGGTCGGATAGCAAAATGGGCTGTCGAGCTCGGTGCCTTCAATATCCATTTCACGCCCCGCACTACGGTTAAGTCTCAGGTCTTGGACGACTTTGTGGTCGAATGGACCAATCCTGACCCACCCGTGTGGGTACCCGAGGAATTGGAATGCCCCGATCATTGGACAATGTACTTCGACGGCTCTCATAGTTTTCAACACTCGGGGGCTGGAGTGGTCTTAGTTACGCCTCAGGGTGAACAGCTTAAGTTTGTCTTTCAACTACACTTTGTTGCGACCAATAATGCAGCAGAGTATGAAGGTCTTCTTGCAGGGCTCTGGGCAGCAAAATTCCTCGGAGTCCGTCGATTAGTGGTGAGGGGAGACTCACAGCTGGTCGTAAACCAGGTAAACAAGGAGTACAGCACCTCGGATGAGACAATGGCTCATTACCTGGGGGAAGTGAGGAGGTTGGAAAAACACTTCAGTCATTTCGAAGTCCAATACATCCCGCGAAAGGACAACATTCTCGTAGACCAATTATCCAAAATTGGGTCCTCACGCACATCCGCTCCGGCACGAGTGTTCGTCGAACACTTGGAACATCCTTCGATTATGACTTCGGTCGAGGATGATCCGGTAACAGTCTGCGTTACCAACCTCGGTCAGGAACAGGATTGGACTCATCCATTGAGAGTCTATCTTGAACATGGGACCTTGCCCGAGGACGAAACCGAAAGCGATTGGTTGATTCGAAAAGCGCGTCTATACAAACTTATAGAAGGAGTCTTGTATAGAAAAGGTACTCAAGGAGTATTCATGCGCTGCATATCTCAGGAGGAAGGTAAATCCCTCTTGAAAGAAATACATGACGGTATATGCGGTGCGCACGTGTCATATCGTACGCTGGTCGGAAAAGCTTTTTGACAAGGATTCTACTGGCCTTCGGCACTCGATGTTGCCAAGAATATGGTCAAGATGTGTCCTCAGTGTCAGTTTCATGCGAGACAAGTTCACCAACCTGCCTATGCGTTGCAGAACATTCCCCTTGCATGGCCTTTTGCGGTCTGGGGGATGGACATTGTCGGATACGTCTTTAAGCCTATCGATGTCATTGGCGACGTCTTTAAGCCTATCGATGTCATTGACGACGATTTATACCCGAGCTAGATCAAATAAATGCACGACTAGTTCAGGGACAGATTCGAACAAGACAAGGTGTCTGTTGGTGCGACCTCAAGTTACTCCGGGAAGCGCAATCATGTGGTCGCAGGCTTTACGTGATCAGACCGTAGCCAGTGTGTGGCTAGGAGTTCGTATGCCATACGAAAATAGAAGATTGCAGATAGTGTGCGGTCAGGTAACAACGCGAGGTCAGAACATCTTTGACCAGGGAACGCAGGATTATTCTATCCCTACGACAGGAATATCCCGTGTATCCCGAAGATTCTTCCACGTATGGGGACAACCGTCTGGAGGTTAATACGTCCGTTTATCCATGAATAACACGTGTTAAACCTGCGTGAAGGTTAAAGGCAGTTGCCAAAACTGCATCCAAGCAACTGTTCGATGCCGTGACGACTTGGCACCCTTTCGACCAGTTTAAAGGGGTAGCCTAATGCATCGAATAGAAGGAGGATCAGACAAGAGAATCAAGCAACCCAACACTCAAAGCAATCAGAAGACAGTAGTCTAAGTTGGATAGCTTTCACAAGCCTTCTAGGCATTGCCTTGTCCAAACACATAGGAAAAAATCTTCGCCTGTGAAGATCTTTTCCATAACTTTGTAATTCTTTTTACTATACATAGTGAAATCCCAACAGGACGTAGGGCTATTACTCCCACCATCGAGGGCCTGAACCTGTATAAACCTGTCTGTGCTCCAGTTATCTTTCATTCATCATACATTCCCAGAGGGACACCCTGAAAGGTCTCACAACCTACAAATTCTACATAAGTTCGACTAAGGACCCCGAGTCCGAATCGTCGACAGTCATCCCTTATTATTAAGGAGAGACTATCCCTAATGTTGTGGGAGAAGTCTCGCTTCTCTCGAGCATGATTTCTCTCCAGTTAGAACTTGCCCACCTCTTCACAAGCTCCATCATAACATTCTGCCAGGCTCAGAGTGATCGAGGAAATCTCCTTAGAATGTTTCTCCAGCACCTCTTTTTCTTCTTTGAGAGTTTTGACCAAGTCAGATTTCTCCCTCAGAAGAACCTGGATCTCAGAAAGCTGATCGCTGGGGGCTCCAGGGGCCTTCTCCTCCTGTATATGCATGGGTTAGTTTTTAAAACGTGTGACCAAAAGAGAGGATGAAGATAATTACCTGAGAAGGAGAGGAGAAAGCCAAGCTTTGAAGGGGACTTGGTCCCAAAGGTCTTGCAGGCACAGTGAGACTTTCCCCAGAAGACTCATGATCCAAAGAAGGTGATGAAGATGAAACTAGATGGGTTGCTAGGGCTGAAGAAAGGGGAAATGTGGCCTCCCAGATCTCTGCCCCCTTTAGCATTTTGGCTAGGGTTCCACTGGAGGATCCTTCGTCATTTTTGGATCTTTTCTTCGGAGGGATCAGTTCCTCGAGCACCTGTAAATTCCTAAAGTGCATTACTTTGGAAATGATCAAACTATAAAGGAACGATTTTGCATCAAGGTTTCAGAAAAGAGCTACCTTCTTGAGATCCTATTCAAACTCGGTTCCTATCTCTACTTCTTCCTCATCGCTCTCAACAATCTTCTTGGAGTGTCGGTCCGCCATTAAGATAAGAGTAGAAAAGGAAATGTGAAGTATGGAATTAGAAATGGGTTCTAAAAGACTAAGCCAAAATGTAGCTTGTGAGTTTTAGAATTGAAAGGCTTTTCTATTTATAGAGCCTGGAGGCGACCGTTCGCATTCGTGGACACCTCAACTTCTTAAAATGCACTTACGGCTTTTGCCTTGGTTAAATAGTCAATAACTTCATGATTACCTGTCAAGAAAAATCCAGAGATTTTCTCAGGAAATAAACCGCCACACAGCATACAATGCCAACTGAAGAAGTTGAAGCATCAGGTTACATATTCGATGCAAATTAAATTTGAAGTTATAATCTTTTTATCTCTTCAAATATAGGGGCTAGCTCATGAGGATTATTACCCGTGCTAGTTTATTTAACATAAGCCGACCGTGGGGACTCGTGACAAGATGCCATGGCTCCCCCAAGAACAAGGGCCCGCACCCTTGCCGGTGACGCCGGTCTCGGAGACCCGGCGTCCCCCTATCCGGGACACGACTGTCCTGGCACTTCCGCCCAGAGGCGGCCAGGCCCAGGTACCGCCTCCCACCTTTCCTCTTAACTTAGGTGCTTCTGCCTCCGGGTCACTCCCGATCACCGCGGGAACCTCGGCCGGGACCAGTCTTCCCCCGACGGCTCCCCCGGCTCCCCGGGACGCCCTGCTCGAGGCTTTAGTGGAGGGCCAGCTCCGCGCCCAGCGCTCCATGGATGAGCTGCTTCGCGTGTGCCATACCCATACCCGGGGGCTATGCCCCCGTTTATGGGTCACCCGGCGCTCCCTCCAGTCTCCGAAGGTTCCTCCGCCCCGTATGACCCCAGCGGGGGGTACCCTCCCCCTGCGAGTCATACGTCCGGACCCTTCACGGCACCCGGGTCCTTCCCGGTGCCGGGAGGGTACTTCATGCCCGGGCCCTTCGTGGCACCAGGGGGACACTCCGTTCCACGCCCATTCCCTGGGCCGAGGGCCCATTTCATGCCCGGGGTTTTCCCTACGCCGTGAGCCAGTCCCGCCCCACGCGTCGCATTTACCGCACCGGGGGCGGTCGACAGAGCAGCTCCCGTGCCTCAGCGAACTTCCCCCCGCATCGGCTCCCCGGCTCCAGACGTCGCCGCGGGGGCTCCCCCCTCGCTGGTTCCGGATATTACAGGGGCTTCCCCCATTCCGGTTCCGGTCGTCGCCACGGGGGCTCCCTCCACTTCGGTTCCGAACGTCTCCGCGGGCGCCCCCCCCCGGTTCCGGATGATATAGGGGCTTCCCCCTTTCCGGTTGCGGGGGTCTTCCCAGGGGGCTCCCCCCAGCCGGCCCCGATAGCTTTCGGGCCGGCAGCTACAGTGCATGAGCTCCCTTCTCCCCGGGGCCGCCCCCGAGGCCGCCCCCGAGGGTGCCCCCGGCGGACCAGGTCCATTTCTCCCGGGAGGAGGTCGAGCGAATGCATTCACCCAAGCGCAGGGAAGAACTTCCCCCTGGCCGCGGGCGCGGAGAGCCTCACTCTCGCACCGGTCGGGGGAAGAGACCCGCCGAGGAACCAGCCTCTCCGGAGGAGAGCCCAGACGTCCGGGAACTCAGCCCTGGTCTGGAAGAAAAGCGTCGCCACCGCCACTCCGGCAGACCTCTTGGGCCGCTTCCCGACTCCGATAACGAGGGCGTGTCCCCCGTCAAAGCAGACAGCGACCGGGACTCTCCCCGGGAAGTGCAGGGTGCTAATCAGCCCCTATGCCGCAGGCTTCGGAGCATTCGGTGGCCGCAGCCTTATCGCCCACCGCACATCGAGCACTACAACAGTGAGGCCGACCCTTACGAATTTGTGCAGGTATACTCCACAGCCATCTCCGCGGCCAGGGGGGGCGAGACGGTGCAATGCAACGTCTTCCCCCTTGTAACACCCTGGTTTTGGGGGTGAAGAGTTTTTGCATAAAATCCTGCATGCATGTATCTCTGTAGTTGTAGCTAGATCAGCTGAACCCTAATCTCTCTCAAACCCTAAAAATCCCCAAATCTATTCTCTAGATCCAGATCAAGATCGGACCATCCAGATTTAACCTACCAGTTATTCTAAAGATAAAAGTCTTCAGAAGGCAGATTGAATTCTAACCCTAACTCCCAGTATCTAAGTCTATTTCTGTTTTTGAAAACAGGAAATTCAGATTTACCCTAAGTACCCCAGTTTCCAGATAATTGAGTTATCATGATCTAACCCTATCCAGACTCAAGTATCTTTTGGAATATGTTCCTAGGCATATCCTCAACTTACTCCAAAAAGTTGGGACCTAGATTGTTTCATCTAAACACTTTTCGCAGATTAGTCCAAATTTTACTGTGAATAAGTCCTTTTCTGTTTACCTGGAAGCCTGAAAAGGCTAAAATCTACAAATCAACTCCAAATCCAGAATTCTTCAGGGAACACCTCCCAAATGCTATGTGATACAGATTTCCCTTCTGATTAGACTTCAAAATCTCACTCCAATTACCAGAATTCGAGATCGACAAAATCCAGATCTATTTTACCCTAATTTTACCCTATTTTCGAAAATGGGTGAAATCTCTGAAATCTTATCAAACTTTCTCCAAATTTGAGCTAAATTAGTATTAATAGAAATATTATACTCGGCCATGAAATTAAACTCCAAATTGAACCTCTCTAAGACCAGATTTGCAAATCAGTCCAGACTTCAACAAAAATCATCACAATTATGCCCCTGGATCGACCAGAACTTGCTGTTCACGACCAGAACCAGTGCAACCGACCGGCTGCTGCTTCGACCAGCGCCTGGGACTTCGACCACTACCTGGAGCAAGCACACGAGCACAGGAGCCTTCGACCTCGAGCGCGCCACTGCTGTTCGCTTCGACCGGCTGCACTGCTACAGTGTTCCGTGGTCGCCACCTTCGCCAGTGCCTCGAAGCCGCGTGTGTGCTCGCCATTTGCCACTGTGGATCTTCTCCAGCGAGGATCGCAGCTAGCCGATTTTCTCCAGTTTGTACTCCACCGGCAACGGCTCCAGCAGCAAAACGATGCCACGTGGAGATCTCGCCGCGGCTAGCCGTCAGTTCACCTTCGCATCACCTGTAAAAGCCCTCACGGCCGCTGAAACAGGTCACCTCAATGCCAGCTCGCCGTGAAGTCGCATCCCGTCTTTTCCTTGTAGTCTACAACTCCCCGAGCTTTTCCAACCGTTGAGAGCCTCCAGCTTTACCTATTTATACCCCCTGGGACTTAGCCAACTCCACCACACAGCAAAACACCAGAAAACCAGCAAGTTCACTGTGTCTTCTTCTTCTCCGGTAAGCAGCAAAGGGAGCTCCGGTGCTAGCTTCAACCTCTGCTTCCTTCTTCGATCCAGCACCCCCAGTGAGCTTCTCTCATCTCCCTCATACTTCTCAAGCTTGGAATTTAGTTCAAATGCTTTCTATCACCGGCAATCGCCGTGTTTCATCTAGAACTCCGATGAGCAATTAATCCTCACCTAAATTGAATTAGCTCTCGAGTCAGTGATCAAATATTCTCAGTAGACTTTACTTAACGTCCCTAAGCAACCAAAATCGACAGATTTGCTGAAATGTGAAAATCCCCAAATTGGAACCTTGCATGTTCACTGAGCTTACTGTTCAAGCTTTTCTGGTGCATCTCTAGCTAATCTAACTTCACCAGTATGTTTCTAATGCCCTAGAGACCATCCAAAAGCAAGGAATTAAGCTCAATCACTTTAAATCAGAAATGCCCAAATCAGATTTGAGTTCATCTTTTCTCCAGCCAGTATCTTCCAAATCCAGCCACTCCAGCTCAAACCACTTTGCCATTTAGATGTTTTGGACCATTCTGAGCAACTTTGTCTTCTATAACGACTTCTAATTCGGCCTAGATTGTGAGATATAGCTATGCCCTAGTTGCTGTACTGTTTATGTTGCATATGCTCCAGGCCAGTCAACTTCTTTGCCAGTTTTCATCACCTTCCGGCCATCTCCTGCCCTAGATCCTGTTGAGACATTTGTTCCTCATACAAATTCCTAACTACCAGACAAAGTGGTGCATCATTTGGAGCCCTATATCAAAAGGTATGGCAAACCCTAGTTTCTGGCCATGTCAACTCTATGTCAAACTATGCCAGCCAGTGGCATTAGCCCTGTTCACCCAACTCTGGTCATGAAAAACAGAAATTACTTTGTCAAACAGTTGCCTCACTACCTTGTGCACCATACGCTTGAATCAAAACCCATTTTGGCCACTGGGAACTGTTCAAACCATGTCAATGCCATTCTTGGGCATTGTCATCCTATGTCAGCCAATGGCATTGGGCCAGTTTGACCCCTTCTGGGTATGCAAACTGAACATAACTTTGTCCCTTAGACTCCTGATGTTGTGATCTACATTTTATTCTACTGTCACAACTTGAGTTGAGCCCTCTATCATCCATCGACCCTATGTCGATGCCTTGATATCATTCTGATATTTTGGAACATTTGGAATCTTGTAAACCTTTGACAACTAATCTTAACCCTGGTTTCCATAATTTAACCCTAATCGTTTCTCAGAACTCTCAAATCTTTTATCGCCTAAGTGTTTCTCCTTGCATTATCGCATATAGTGGATTAGTAAGAGTAGGATTGATTGTAATGCCTGTTTGCTTGTTTGATCCTTGTTCAGAGAAAGAGTCTGAGTTCGAAGACTTCGTCGCAGACCCGACATCAACTGCTGTTTCTTACGACGTGGAAGGCAAGTCATATTCTTGAACATCTTGAACCTATATTTTATGAATTGCTAGAATATACCTTGATTATAAAATAATATTGCATGAGAAAGATTGAGAATGGTTGAATTATGAAATGGCAGCATTAGGCTGATGCCTGTGAAATGTGAATTGATCAAATAACGAGCCATGAACTAATATATTATGTATATTTATATTCATGAAATAAAACCCTAGCCGTGACCAAAACTTTGGTATGGAATGGTGAAAGCACTGGATGTACTTGGTCGCATGGAAGTGCTTGGATTGTGGTATGATCTGGTCACTGGGGATATAAGGACCTAGAACCTTGTGTTGTGCGTCTAGTGGCATGATTAACGTGCCGACCGCAAGCCTGGTATGGGACAGGCCTGAACAAGTAGTATGTGGATCACACATGAAACCCCTATATGACAAACTCACGATTAACACGGGGTGCGCTCCAACACATATCACAGGATGTGATCATGCACGCTGACCCTGAGGGGAAGATGCCAATTAGTGGGGGTTGTGAAACTGTAACATCCTGAGTTTTGGGGTGAAAAGTTTCTTTCTTAAAAGTCATGCATGCATATGTCTCTTCTAGATCAACCAAAGCAGCCTCAGCTTTATTCTGTTCTAGCCCTAAAATCTCCAAATCTATCCTGTGACCTCAAGTCAAGATCTGACTTGCCAGATTTGATCTATCAGTTATCCTAAACCTAAAAGCCTTCAAAACCCAGATTCAATTCTATCCCTAACTTCCAGAATTATCAACTCTTTTCTGTTTTCGAAAACAGAATATCTGTTATTACCTTTTACCCTAAGTTTCAGAAATTCAGATTTAATCAAAATCTTAGCCAAGTTCAGACCAGATTATTCCTGGATTATGATCAAGGGTATGCCAATACCTTAATCCAAAAAGTGGGCAGCCAGATTTTACCATCTAGACTCTTTTCGCAAATCAGTCCAAGAGTATCGCAGATCAGTCCTTTTCCAGATTTTCCCAGAAGCCTGAAAAGGCAAAATGTTGCAAATCATCTCCAAATTCAAATCTGATTCAGGGAACACCTCCCAAATGCTTTTCAACACAAATCCTTCTTTTATGAGTATCTCAAAATCAGACCCTAAATCCCAGAATTCGAGATCAATAAGATTCAAACTTATTTTACCCTAATCTACTCTGTTTTCAGTTCATATCAAAAATCATCCGAACATCCCAAATTTTATCTTCAATCTGTGCCAAATCATCTGTTGAATTAAGTTTGCCAAATCAGCAGAATCAAAATTTGATCAAACCTTCCAAATCTCCAGAATTACAGATCAGTCCAAATCAAGAATTGGAAATTGCAAATGAGTCCAGATTCGACCAGGACAGCAGCTGCTGTGCACGACCAGAGATCGCCGTGCATTTGCGCCGCGCTTGCTCGCCGCCGGCCACGCCTCGCCTGCGCCTGAGCTCATGCTCACTTGAGTTTGCATGTGCACACGCGTCTGTGTATTAGCCATCGTCGTGGCAGCGCCGTTGAACAGCCTTGCTCCCGTGCGCGATCGTCGTCAGCAACTCCTCGCCACGTTGCTTGCTTTGCCAGCCGTTGTCGCCACTGTTTTGCACCGCCCGACACCATTGCGTCCCGATGAAGCAACAGTAGCATCAACCGTTCCATCGCCTGTGCGCCATCGCTTCACCGTCACTGTTGCCGCGCCTGCGCCCAGCCAGTCAAGTCCCCGGCGCCAATTTCCTTGCTGCTACCTCCTTGCAAGCTCCGCCTCTGGCCTATAAAAGCAACCCCATACCTTGTAATAGCTTCACTTCATTAGGACTTAGCCAATTTTGCAAATTCTCTCGCTGTCGTCGTCTTCTCCGGCGAGTCCAGCAAGAAGCTTCACGGTGGCAGCCTCGACCATAGCATCTCCTACCAAATTGAAGCTAGCAGTGAGTACCTCTCATCCTCCTGATTGTACTGTTGCATTGAATTGCTCTCCGGTGGACCCTAACGCCAGTGATCGCCGGAATTGCTAAATGCCCTGTTCCGGCAATGCAGGCCAAATTACCCCGATTTAGTCTTTGAATCTGTGAAACAAATTGATCAGTGAGCTCTAATTAGCAAGCCTATGCATCCAGATCTCCAGATTGAGCTTCAATCGAAGCTTTCCCCAATTTTGAGCTCCACCAGTCGCCGGCGATCGTCGCCAGGCCACACCGGCCATCCTCCGGCCAAATTGATTGTCCAGATAGCTTACTCATATCTCTCTTTCACTCCCCAAGCTTGGAATTGAGTTCATTCGGCCTAAATCAAAAACCCCCAAATGGCAGTGTTTCTTCCCCGGCGTTGATCACCGGAAAACCTATTCCTGGCCGTTTCAGCTTCATCCACTTTGTCATTCAAGTGTGCCTCAACCTCCTAAACATTTTTGCCTTCTAGCTCGATCTCTGAAACTGCCCAGAATTCATGTTATAGCCATGCCAAAATCTTGTCCAGAACTGCTCCAGTGCAACTAGTTCACCTCAGTTCATCACTGAATTTCATCACCTTCTAGCCATCTTCTGCCCTAGATCCTGTTGAATGATTTGTTCCTGTTATCAATGCCTACCTCTCAGACAAAGTGGTGCATCATTTGGAGCTCTAGATCAAAAGATATGGCAAGCCCTAGTTTCTGGGCATGTCAAGATCAATGCCAGAGCATGTCAGCCAGTGGCATTAGCTCTTTTCACCTCCTTTCAGTTGTGCAAACTGGAAATAACCTTGTCCCTTAGACTTGTAGAGTTGTGCTCTACATTTTATTCTACTACCACAAGTTGAGATAACCCCTCTATCATCCATCGACCCTATGTCGATGCCTTGAACCGAATGTCGACCTAAAGACGTTCGCTGTTTTTGAGCGAACCAGTCGCAACCTTGATATCATTCTGATATTTTGAGACATTTGGAACCTTGTAAACCTTCAACAACTAACCTAATCCTAATCAATTTCTAACCCAATCATTTCAGAATCATCAAGACTTCATCTTTGCATTATTGCATATAGTATATTAGTGTATTGAAAAGATTGTGATTATTGGTTGTTTGTTTGATTGGAGAGCAGATCAAGAGCCCCAGTTCGAGGACTTCACTGTTGACCCGACATCAACTGCTGTATTTTACGACGCGGAAGGCAAGTCATATTCTTGGTCATCTCGAACCTATATTTTAAGAGTTGCTATAACATAACCTTGAATATAGATAATATTGCATGAGAAAGATTGGAAATGGTTGATTTATGAATTGGCAGTACTGGACTGGTTATCTGTGAAATGTGAAATAAACAAGCTTTGAGCCATGAACTATTATATATTTATATACTTATATTCATGAAATAAAACCCTAGCCATGACCAGGAAATGGTATGGAATGGTGGTAGCACTGGAGGTGCTAGACTGCAAAGGATGTGCAGGCACTGAAGGTGCAGGGTTGTGGATGGTCTGGTCACTGGCATATAAGGACTAGAACCTTGTGTTGTGCGTCTAGTGGCATGAACAAACGTACTAACCGCAAGCCTGGTATGGGACAGGCCTGAACAAGTACTTATGTGAATCGTACATGAAACCCCTGCATGAGATGGAAAGTAATACACTAAACTCACGGGGTTCAGCTCCTCCACGTATCACTGAATGTGATTTGATCAAGCACGTTGACCCAGTAATGGGAAGAGGCTTATGGGTGGGGGTATAGCCCGCCACAACTGCGGTTTGTGTGAAGAAAACTGCAGGGTCAGGGGTGAATTGTAAGTGAAACATAGCAAAAGTTCCTGTTATCTCCACCTTGCCGCTCACAGTATGAAGTGAGTCAGGGGTCCAATCCTTGTGATAGGAAGGGCATGAAAGTGGATATATCTTGCGGGTAAATTGGTACCCCTCTGCAGAGTTAAAAATGTATTCGAATACTTCGTGCTCCCGAGTCTTAGGAGTCTGCTGCGGTGGATTAAATCCACGGGGTGTGACACAAGTATTATTTTCTAAATAAAATATATTAAATCAACATTATCCAAATGACATGTGTTGTCATGATAAGGAGTGCTGCCGTGGGCGGTCATGTGTTGACGTGTCGCGGTAGTGCTATAATTTAGTGAACATGAATGATTATGTTATATTATAGAAAGGTGCTGCCATGAGTTGAGCCAGGAAAGAGAAAGATTATTTTACAAACATCCATAATTCTTGACTAGTCTAGGTTCATATCATCTCTACTATATGTATCTACTCTTACCTATGACTTGCTGAGTACATAAGTGCTCACTCTTGCAACCTACAATTCAGTAGATGGAGTGTTCTACAACCAAGACGAAGGCATGGAGTACTTCGTGGATCCAGAAGGAGGAGCGTCAGTCCCATCATTTCCCTGATGTGTGTTGTTCTGTCGTCCACTTCTCTTTGTGGGTGGGTCACCTACCTTCTGCTGTGTAGATGTTATTTTGCTAAACCATGAATGCCGTGAAGGCATTGTAATCTTCTCATGTAATATCAAGGCCAGCAGGCCACACTGCTTAACTATTTTGTAAGTTACTCTGTTGCAATGTGATATACTCCTGTGCTTGACTTATCCTGGGACGTCAAGGGTATGTGTATGCTATGCATATATGGGACTAGCTGCAGCGAGCTAGGTTTCTACATGAGTAGTCGTAGTCCCAGTTTCGGGGCGCGACAGAAAAGGTGGTATCAGAGCAACATGAGAACTTGACTGTAGGACGACACCTTTAGGGATTGGCCGTGCCAGGAAGACGTAATTTATTTAGAAAACTATTTGTTGAAAATTGTATTTTTATAAAAATAATGAGCTTTGTAGCTCCTAAAAACTTTTATTTCAAAATCTTATTTGGATTTTCTAAAAATCGGTAAGATTGTGAGAGCGTGTTCTGTTGTTTCAGAGTGTCTTAGGGGTTGGTTTGGTGTAGATAGAGCTAGTGATGCTCTTGATAGCCTTGTGATTCGCTGTTGCTTTCGCAATAGTTAACTTGTGTATTATGGCTAGTAGCCCAAGTATTTTATGCATTAAAATAGTTTGCATTAATTCCTGCATTGCTGTCTTAGTTGGCCCTAGTTAGTTAGATCAGTCTAAACCTTTTTTCAGAGCCACCATGGTAGATACAAGAAGAAGATCCCGAAGCAGTGGAGAAGACAGGGAACAAACTCCGCAGGGGGAAGATACTAGGACAAGAGACCCTTTGTTCCAGCAAGGACCTCAGAGTTCCAATCCGCCCCAGAATGAACAACTCAGTCTGCAGGAAATCCTTCTGTCAATGGAGAAGAATCGACAGGAAGCTCAGACGGCCCATACTCAGTTATTGGCTCAGATAATTCAGAGATTGCCTATTGGAACAACAGAAGGAACTATTGTAGGAACCAGATTAGCAGATTTCCAAAAGACACGTCCACCAACATTCTCTAGTGCGACCGATCCCATGGTTGCAGATGACTGGTTAAGGGATATCGAGAGGAAACTGGACACAGTCCGATGCAGCGACCGAGAGAAGGTTTTGTTTGGATCACACCAGTTAGTAGGAGCTGCAGCTGCATGGTGGATGAACTACCAAGAGGCCCACCTTGACAAAGATAGCATCTCCTGGACGGAATTCAAGGAACAATTTCGGAAATTTCATGTACCTACCGGCGTCATAGCTGCCAAACGTCGGGAATTCCGTAATTTGGTTCATATCATCTTTACTATATGTATCTCTACTCTTACCTATGACTTGCTGAGTACGTAAGTGCTCATCCTTGCAACTTATCAACAATAGATGGAATGCTTCATGACCAAGACGAAGGCTTGGAAGATTTCGTGGATCCAGAAGGAAGAGAGCCCATTTTGCCAGAGCCCTGAAGTGTGCTGTTCTGCTGTCAACTTCTTACGACTGTGGGGGTTTCGCCTAGCTTCTGGCGAGTAGTTGTCTTTTTGTTCTAATTAGACCATTTGTGCCGTGAAGGCATTGTATTACTCTTTTGTTGTATCAGGCCAGTAGGCCATACTGTTTATGAATGATATTTTGTAAGTTACTCTGCTGCAATGAACTCCTGTGCTTGACTTATCCTGGGAAGTCAGTGGTATGTATGTATGAGGCCAGCTGCAGCGAGCTAGGTCTCCACAGGAGTAGTCGTGGTACCCTGTGCGGGGCGCGACACCCCTCTACCTCACCGGCATCGCCCGCTCCTGGTTCTACAACCTGAAGGCCGGCTCCATCAAGTCTTTCACGCAGCTCAAGCGTGAGTTCTGCGCGAACTTCCAGGGGAACTACGTGCATCCCCTGGACTCCTCGCAGCTGTACACCGTCCGGCAGAGGACGGGGGAGACCATCCAGAGCTTTTTCAAGCGCTTCGCCCAAGTGAAGAGCAAAGTGGCTCACGTCCCCGACTCTACGGTCATTGAAGCGTGGAAAAGCGGTATCCTCCCGGGGGAGCTCCACCGAAGGCTCTCCCGGAGCTTCCCCTCCTCCGCCGACGAGCTCTTCAACGTACTCAAAAAGTACGCTCGGGCGGAGGAAGACGACCTCTGGAAGAAGACCCAGGGGGCTCCCGCCCCCGCTGATCGAGGGGTCAGGGACCCCCTCAAACACCCCAGGCAGGGGGGGGGGGCGTAACGAGCCACGGCCTGGGGACACCTTTGTCCTCGAAGGCGGAGGCGGCTCGCGCGACCCCCCGAGGGGCAACCGCCCCTTCCCCAAGCCGAAAGGCCATGGGTGAGGACAGTCTTCCCGCGGTCGGGAAGGCCCCGCAGGGAGAGGCAGGGAAGGACCGTGGTGCAGCTTCCACGGGTCCAGTACCCACGCTACCAGGGAGTGCCACCAGCTGCTGCAGCACTTCGCGGTGTTCTTTGACCAGCATGGGCAGGGGGGGGGGGACTCCGGCCTCCTTGCCCCCTCGGCCAGCTGTTCCGGCCCTTCCTGCCCCCGCAGGGGGTCAGCAGGGGCAGACGCAGGAGGGGGAGCCTTCAGAAACTCTCCCCTTCTAAACTTCCCAACGCCGCATCAACGTCATCGTGGGAGGGTCCGCCTTCGGGTGGGACTCTAAGCGCCAGCGTAAGGAGTACGGGTGCGTAGTCAAGGTGGTGGGGGTGCTGCATACGTCCCCGCGAGGAGCATGCAGCGCAACTGGTGGCTTTCCTGCGCGAGAACTCCGACGTTTTCGCGTGGAAGCCTTCGGACATGCGGGGCGTCGCCCGGGAGGTCATTGAGCACAAGCTCGCGGTGACCCCCGGTCACCCGCTCGTCAAACAGAAGCTGAGAAAGCTCTCCCTCGAACGCCAAGAGGCAATCAAGGGGGAGATCGCCCGACTCCGAGAGACGGGGTTCATTCGGGAGGTCTTGCACCCCGAGTGGCTCGCGAACCCCGTCCCCGTGAAGAAGTCAAATGGCAGGTGGCGGATGTGCGTGGACTTCACCGACCTGAATCGCGCCTGCCCCAAGGACAACTTCCCACTCCCGCGGATTGACCAACTGGTCGACTCCACAGCGGGGTGTGAGTTGATGAGCTTCCTGGACGCCTACTCGGGCTACCATCAAGTCCGGATGGCGGAAGGGGACGAGGAAAAGACGAGTTTCATAACTCCCCTAGAAACCTTCTGCTACGTCCACATGCCCTTTGGGCTGAAGAACGCAGGAGCGACCTTCGAGCGCCTCATGACGCTGGTCTTCAAAGATCAGGTCGGCCGCAACGTCGAAGTCTATGTAGACGACGCGGTCGTCAAAAATCCCCGCGCAGCCGCCCACGTCAATATCCTGGCGGAGACCTTCCGCAACCTCCGTGCGTATGGGCTGAAGCTCAACTCGGAGAAGTGCGCCTTCGGCGTGCGCGGGGGGAATCTCCTGGGTTTCCTCGTGTCCCAGCGGGGCATAGAGGAAAACCCCGAAAAGATCCGAGCGTTCCTGGACATGGCCCCGCCGGGCTCCGTCAAGGATGTCCAGCAGCTCTCCGGCCGTTTAGCCGCGCTAGGCCACTTCGTCTCGCGGTCGGGGGAGCGAGGCCTCCAATTCTTCGAGATCCTCTGGGGGCTCGAGGGGTTTCCATGGACCCCCGAGGCCCAGGAGGCCTTCAACGACCTCAAGAAGTACCTCACGAGCCCTCCAATGCTCGTGAGTCCATCTCCAGAAGAGTCCTTGCTCCTCTACCTTGCCGCGAACCCGGTCGCCATCAGCGCGGTATTGGTGAAGGAGCAAGGGGGGCAGTAGCGTCCCGTGTACTACGTGAGTGAGGCCCACCAGGGGGCCAAAACTCTGTACACGGAGATGGAGAAAATCTGCTACGCCCTCCTAATGGCGTCCCGGAAGCTTCGCCACTACTTCCTGGGACACCCCATCACCGTCCCGTCGTCCCTCCCCCTGGGCGAGGTGCTGCGGAACAAAGAAGCCACCGGCTGGATTGGGAAGTGGGGGGCCGAGCTCGCCTCCTTCTCCCTGTCCCTCACAGGCCGCTCCGCCATCAAGTCACAGGCCCTCGCCGACTTCATCGCGGAGTGGACTCCTGCCTCCGAGCCCGGGGACGAAGACCTCCCTGCGCCTCCCCGACGCAGTGAGCATTGACCCTCATGTTCGACGGGTCGCTGTGTCTCGCCAGGGTTGGTGCGGGAGTAGTCCTCCGGAGCCCCGAGGGGAAGGAATTCGAGTACGCAGCGCGGCTCGAGTTCCCCGCAACCAACAACGTCGCCGAGTACAAGGCTTTGCTCCTCGGGATGAGCCTTGCGCGCTCCATGGGGATCCGGCGCCTCCTCGTGAAGGGAGATTCTCAGCTCCTTGTTTGCCAAATGGACATGTCTTACTTGTGCCATGACGCAAACTTGAGTCTTTATTTGCAGGAGGTGTGAAAGATGGAGAGGCACTTCGACGGCCTCGAGGCCCGGCATATCTCGCGAAGGGACAATGACCGGGCCGACGCCTTGGCCCAGGCAGCCAGCGCCCGGGAATCGCTCCCCAAAGGGGCCTTCCTGGAAATCATCACAAAACCCTCTGTGGCCTCCCTGGACACGGGCGACGAGCCTTGCCTCCCGGAGTTTGCCGAGATCACCCGGACTCCGTCATGGATGGACCCCCTCATCTCCTTCATCAAGGGGGAGGGGGACCCTCCCAACGAGACTGAGGCTAAGCACCTCCGGGTCAAAGCCCGGGCATATCTCCTGCTGGAAGGGAGGCTCTACAAGCAGGGGGCTTCCGCCCTCCTACGTTGCCTCCCCCGGCCGGAGGGACTCCAACTTCTCGAAGACATCCACGCGGGGAGGTGTGGCTCTCACCTAGCCCCGCGTGCCATAGCGGCCAAGGCTCTCCAGCAGGGCTTCTATTGGCCCACGGTCATGCGCGACGCGCGAGACCTTGTCTCCGCGTGCGAGGCTTGTCAGAAGATGGCCAAGGGTTCAAACCTCCCCCCTGTAGCGCTGTAGACTATCCCCATCACTTGGCGCTTCGTGCGCTGGGGGATGGACCTCCTAGGGCCCTTCCCCCCAGCGCCCGGAGGATACAAGTATGCGGTAGTCGCGGTCGACTACTTTACAAAGTGGGTAGAGGCGGAACCCTTGGCCAGCATCATGCCCCGGGCCGTCCAGCGGTTTTTCTGGAAAAACGTCGTTTGTCGTTTTGGTGTCTCCCGGGAAATCACTGTTGATAACGGGACCCAATTCGACTCGGCTTATTTCTGGGAATTCTGCGAAGGCCTGGGGCTCGTCGTCCACTTCGCCTCAGTGGCCCATCCCCGGAGCAATGAGGCTGTCGAGAGGGTCAACGGCGTGATCCTACAGGGGTTGCGCCGGCGACTCGAGCAGGGCGCTTCTAAGCGGGGTGCATGGGCAGAGGAGCTGCCTAACATCCTCTGTTCCATGCGCACGACCCCGAGTCGGGCAACGGGACGCACTTCCATCTCCCTAGTCTACGGGGCAGAGGCAGTCCTCCCCCCAGAGATTGGCTTCCGGTCACTGCGAGTCGAGCTCCTAGACGGAGCTACGATCGCAGCGTACCAAGCCAACGAGGCCAACCAGCGGCTGGAGATCAACCTCGTGGAGGAGGAACGCGACCGAGCGCTCCTACGCCACGCCATCTACGAGCGCGAGATGGCGCGCGCATACAACCAGCGCGTGCGCGAGAGGGCCTTCCGCCTTGGGGACCTTGTCCTCAAGCGGGTCACAGACCCCCAAGCCCAAGGTAAGCTCTCCCCCAAATGGGAGGGCCCTTACAGGATCTCCGCGGTCCTGGGCTCGGGGCCTTACAAGCTCTCCAACCTCCAAGAGTAGGAGCTGAAGCACACGTGGAACTTGCGTTTACTTCGCAAGTTTTACGTCTAGCCTACACAGGCCCGTCCCCTCCCCCGGAGCGATCACACCGGAGGGGGAGGGGGGACATTGTAATCACCTTTCCCTCCCCTTTCGCGACTTCGCAGGGGGAGGCGTTGTATTTCATTTCATTAATACAACTGGGTTTTTCTCTTCAACTGTCATTGCAGGTTCTTCACATTACCGCCCCTAACGGCGATGCCCTCCCCGTGAGGAGGGCCTCCCCGCGAGGACGCCCTCCCTGCGAGGACGCCCTCCCCGCGAGGACGCCGTCCCCACGAGGATGCCCTCCCCGTGAGGAAGTAGGCCCAGACCCAACTAGTCCCTCCTGTAGGGCGGCTTACGATCAGCCCTCGTGGACTAAGGGTGTAAGAGGCAACTCGGTCCCCAGCGACCGTGGTAACGAGTCACTTTGGGAGACTAGTCCCCAACCCAAACACTCAGACCCGTCATCGGGCACATCCTCCTCCGGGAGTCGATAGTCTCCCCAACGGGACGGATTTCTTGGATATTCTTCTCCGGAGACCTTATTCCCGGCTCCCCGTTCTCACGGCGACCGGACGATTGTCTCCCGGTGGTTTATCTCTGGAAATCTCATCTCAGGCTTTCTCGGATATTTCATTCCCAGAGACCTTATTCCCGGCTCCCCGTTCTCACGGCGACTGGATGATTGTCTCCCGGAAAAAATTACTGATTTCTTGGAGATTTCTTCCCCGGAGACCCTATTCCCGGCTCCCCGTTCTCACAGCGACCGGATGATTGTCTCCCGGAAGCTCACCTCCGGAAATCTCGTTGGGTTTTCTCGGATATTTCTTCCCCCGAGACCTTATTCCCGGCTCCCCATTCTCACGGCGACCGGACGATTGTCTCCCGGAAGGTTTTTCCCCGGAAACCTCGTTTTCAAATTTTGTAACTTAGAAAATTTCTTATGCTACAGGTTCATCATCACCCCGGGGGCTTTGTCACCCCCACAGCGCGCGGAGCTACCCTCCGGCCTGCTGTGGACGGGGGGGGGGGGGGGGGGGGGGATAAGGAACCCCCGGGTGTCGACCGCACCATGTACGAGCAAACTTAGCTCATTCTTATCAAGAGAAGTCGTCCAGACCATCCAAGAAAAATATCAAAAGAAGATTTCAAAAGAAGAAAACACAGCTTTATTAATAATTCAACCGGAGGACATCTTCCCCCTCCAGTGGGCATCGGAAACGGTACAACCCGGGTCATAACCCGAAAATTCTCTAAGTCCTAAGGCTCCTAAGCCTAATAGTCCCAGAGACCCTCCGCTAGCTCCCGGGCCAGATCCCAGTACAATGTGCGTATGCGGCGCTGAGCTTCCCGGAGCACATCCTCGGGCCAATATTCGTAGCCCGCCGGTGGAATTATCCGAAGAGGAGGGATCATCCGGGACCCCGGGCGCGGAGGGGATGATTCGGCGCGATGATTGTCAAAATTATCCAAGTGCTACTCCGGATGCCATCTCAATGGATCGGCTCCCGGACGGCGTCCCTGCTACGCTCCCCGGAGACAAGGCTCAGCAGGATCAAAGCGGCTTGGGTTTCCCCTGGGGGGCACTTGCCGGGGCTCAAAGGCCTCGCCCCCAGGTAAACCTCTTCCGGACCTTTGCCCGGGAGTAATCTCCCGGGAAACCTGGTAACATTGTATTCATTCAAGACTTAGAAAAATTTTCAATTTCCATTGCATTTCAAAATGTCTTTTTACAAGTGTCCGGGGCATCTTCTAAGAAGCTACCGGGAACAAAATCTTAAGAAAGCAAAAGGGTCCTATCTAAGACCCGGGGGGAGGCTCATACTTTTTCATTGGCGTCCTCCCCCCGGGGGGCTTCTGCCGGGGGCGGGGCCGGGACATCCGCTGTCGAAGGCACCGGTGCCGGGAATCTCACCCGGACGATCCGGTCGTAGAAGCCCCCTGCGAGCTGCTCCACCTCCCGGCGCGAGGGCTCGAAGAACTCGGGGAAGCTCAGGGGAATGCGGCCCCCGATCGCCCGGGCGCCCACCCCCCGGTGCTCCACGAGCCCGGCTGTGGCCGCAACCACAAGGATTGCCCGGCCCTGGGCCCGGGCATCTGCGCCCTCCGGGATCACAGAGACCTGTGCGTTAAGAAAACGCACAGCCTCCGCGAGAGTGGCCGGGGGCACCTCCGAGTTGCTCCCGGAGCCTAGGGTCACGCCAAGGATCTCGAGGGCCGAGCGGACGGAGCAGCCTGCGTCCATCACCGCCCGGACGCTCGAACCCTCGAGCTCCCGGAAGGCCTCCTGCTTCGCCTTGGCCTCCTGCCGGAGGCGGCCGTTGATGGCGTCAGAGACGTGGACCTGGGCCCGGACCCGAGCCAGCTCCTGCAGGGCTTCGTCCCGCTGCCTCAGGTAGGTGGCAGCCCTCTCCTCCGCGTCCTTTAGCAGTCGGCTGATCCGCTACTCAAGGCCCCAAGTAATGGCCGCCCCCTACAAACTCCAGAGTTAGAAAAAAAATCAATCGTAGGGGGCTGAAAGAAAGTGTCATCGACTCGGGTAAGTACCTGGATCTGGAGAGACTAGAGCTCCCCAAAATGCTTATGGAGCGCCCCCTCCGCAACGTAGGCCTGGACCTTCCCCGCGGAAAGCAGGAGGGTCTCCCGCCCGGCGCCGGTCCCGTCACGGCCGATGAGGGGTCCCTGGACCTGAGCGCCCGGCATAATCTCGGCTAGGGTGACAGTGGTCGGCGTCTTCGTCGCCGAGGAGGTGGCCTCCGAGGAAGTGGATGAGGAGCTCTCAGAAGGGGTCCCTCCCCGGGGATGAACCATCAGCCCTTTCCCCTTCCTGGGCGGGAGGGCCCCCGGGACCTCCACTTTCGGAGGGACCTCGTAGATTGAGGGGCTCCCCCCCTCGTCCACCGGCCACTCCACCTGCGGAGGCGAGGCCTCCGCGAACCTCACCTCTGGCTTCTCCGGCTCCAAAGGTGCCGGGGGCGCCAGGAAGGCCACCACCGAAGGCGGCGAGAGGGCGTAGTCCGCCAAATCAGACGCCGCCCTGCCCTCGGCCGGTCCCTACCCCCGAGCCTCAACGGGGCTCTCCGGGGGAGGGGGTGTTGCTTCCTTCCGGGTCGACGCCCGGGCGCGCCCGGTCCCGGGAGTCTCATCCCGGGCCTTCGCCGGCGTCGAGGCCGGCGTCGTCGATGGGCCAGGGACTTTTTGAACTCTGGCCTTCTTAGGCTTAGAGCCCCCGGCCGCTTCCTTCCCCCGCTTGTGCGATCCGGGGGTAGGGAGGGGCTTCCTCTCCGGTAGCTTTAGCCCAAAGGCCTCAGCTACCAGGTTTCGGGGAGGGCCCTCCCCCACGATGTGCACGATGAGCTCGTGCTTGTCGGCGAAGTACCTCCCCAGGAGGTTCTCCGCCTTCTCCCGTGCCTCCGGGTACGGCCGGACTGCGAAAGGTAAGAGTTAGTAAAATTTTGTAAAATTTGTGAATACATTGAACCAGGTAACGAAGACTTACGTCGGGTCACCCGTTTCACCGGAGGCCGTTGCTCCGGGCCCATCCCGACCCCCCTTCTCCCGCGCAAGAAGGGGGAACTCCTCAACAACATCATCTCCTCGGCAGCGTCCCACATAGAGCGGGTGCGCCGGGAGACAATGACCTTCCCGAGGAGCTCCAGCTCCTCGTCCGTCCACATCGGGGGCTTCGGCGCGGACGACCTGCTGTAGGTGGGGGCCTCCGGGGAGTACACCACCCCGTCGTCCCGGACCCGGAGGTAGAACCATCTCCGGATCCAATCGCCCCAGTGCTCCCGGTAGGCTGCCACCGGGTAATTGGCTACCTGGGACGGCAGCATCTGCACCATCACCGAGCCAAAGGGGGACTTGGGTCCCCCCTTCACCCGGAGGGAGATCCTCGCCGCCGGCTCGTAGAAGTACCGGAAGGCTCGCAGGGTGGGCTCCCGCCCGGTCGCCATCTCGAAGAGCCATATAAATAGGACCATCCGAACGATGGCGTTTGGCATGAGGTGGTTCAGAGCCACCCCATACTCCTTCAAAAACTCCCGGAGCAACGGATGCACCGGGAGCCGGAGCCCCGCCTCGAGGAAGGCCTCGAAGGCCACAATCTCCCCGGGCCTTGGGCGGGGGGCTCCATCCTTCTTCACGGGGACCCGGACGTCCCCGTCCTCGACAACTCCTCGTTCGACCAGGGATTCTAAGTCCCCGGCCGTGAACTCAGACGCCCAGAGGAAGTCCAGAGTGACCTCCTCCGGGGGCACCTCCGTCGTCTTCGCTCGACACTTCGACGCCATTAGGTTTGGTTTTTTTCAGTGGCTACAAGCTTCCGGGAACTACAGACACCTCAAGGTTCCGGACACTAGGCTACCGGGGTGGAATGAGCTTCCCAGGCCCCCCAAGGCCCTATTTATTGGGGTGAAGCGTGGCCCAGATGGGCGCCACGTGGCACTTCGCGGTACATCTGGGCTGTTGGAGTTCAAACTGTGCGTGGGAAACGAAGGGACTGGTGCGCAAACCGAGGCATCGGTTCGAACCGCCAGCGCATTTATGGCCCAACGGCGCAG
This sequence comes from Pharus latifolius, assembly GCA_019359835.1. Lineage (NCBI taxonomy): Eukaryota > Viridiplantae > Streptophyta > Magnoliopsida > Poales > Poaceae > Pharus > Pharus latifolius. The sequence continues at coordinate 31,116,398 of CM033325.1, read as the reverse complement.
TCATAAGCGCGCGGCACGGGCATCGAAGCGTCACGGTTCCGGTGGCTTGGTCCGGAGATTTTCCCGATGACATGTACCATACCCTCCGGGGACTCAAGCATCGTCCCCGGGGGGCATGGGGGGCTACTGTTGGGGGAAATCTCCGCGAGACTAAGTCCAGGTAAGTTGCGCCACCTCCGCCCGGGGACGAGGCCTCTGGTGCGTGCCCTGGGCGCCGCCTTCCGCTCGGGGATGTGGCCTCCGGTGCCTGCCCCGGGCGCCGCCTTCCGCCTGGGGACTTGGCCTCCGGTGTCGGTCCTGGGTGCCGCCTTCTGCCCGGGGACGTGGCCTTCGGTGCCTGCCCCGGGTGCCGCCTTTTGGCTCCCGGGACGTGGCCTCCGGTGCCGGTCCCGGGAGCCACCTTCCGCCCGGGGACGTGGCCTCCGGTGCCTGCCCCGGGCGCCACCTTCCGCCCCGGGACCTGGCCTCCGATGCCTGCCCCGGGCGCCGCCTTCCACCCGGGGACGAGGTCTCCGGTGCCTGCCCCGGGCGCCACCTTCCGCCCGGGGACGTGGCCTCCGGTGCCTGCCCCGGGCGCCGCCTTCCGCCCGGGGACGTGGCCTCCGGTGCTTGCCCAGGCGCCGCCTTTTGGCTCCCAGGACGTGGCCTCCGGTGCCGGTTCCGGGCGACGCCTTCCGCCCGGGGACGAGGCCTCCGGTGCCTGCCCCGGGTGCCGCCTTCCACCTGGGGACGTGGCCTCCGGTGCCTGTCCTGGGCGCCGCCTTTCGCCCGGGGACGAGGCCTCCGGTGCCTGCTACGGGCGCCGCCTTCCGCCCGGGGACGAGGCCTCCGGTGCCTGCCCCGGCCGCCGCCTCCGCCCGGGGACGTGGCCTCCGGTGCCTGCCCCGGGCGCCGCCTTTTGGCTCCCGGGACCTGGCCTCCGGTGCCGGTCCCGGGCGCCACCTTCCGCCCGGGGACGTGGCCTCCGGTGCTTGCCCCGGGCGCCGCCTTCCGCCCGGGGACGTGGCCTCCGGTGCCTACCCCGGGCGCCGCCTTTTGGCTCCCGGGACCTGGCCTCCGGTGCCGGTCCCGGGCGCCACCTTCCGCCCGGGGACGTGGCCTCCGGTGCCTGCCCCGGGCGCCGCCTTCCGCCCAGGGACGTGGCCTCCGGTGCCTGCCCCGGGTGCTGCCTTTTGCCCGGGGACACTGCCTCCGGGGCATGTCCCGGGCGCCGCCTTTTGCCCGGGGTCTTGGCCTCCAGTGCCGGTCCCGGGCGCCGCCTTTTGCCCGGGGACATTGCCTCCGGCGCATGTCCTGGGCATTGTCGCCCTTCTAAAGGTAAAGTGTTTGGTTCTTGACCACGTGCAGGTCACGCGAGGAGCGCCTCGGGAATCAGCGACCACCTGTCAAGCATCCAAGGCGTCTGACTGGGAGAAGGACGTTGCTACCCCTCAATCCGACGGTAGCGTCCAAGGTAGTTTAGTCTTTTTTGCTTCTTTTTGGGGCTATAAATAGCCCTTGTACCCCCTGTTGTAAAGACAAGTGATTCATTATTTGTCGCGCCCCGAAACTGGGACAACGACTACTCCTGTAGAGACCTAGCTCGCTGCAGCTGGTCCCATTCTCACAAACCTTTGACTTCCCAGGATGAGTCAAACACAGGAGTATATTACATTGCAACAGAGTACTCACAAAATACTAAGCAGTGTGGCCTGCTGGCCTTAATATTACATAAAGAGGATTACAATGCCTACAAGGCATTCAAGGTTTAGCAAAATATTTAACTACACAGCAGAAGATAGGTGACCCAACCACAAAAGAAGTTGACGGCAGAACAACACACTTCAGGGCTCTGGCGGAACTGATTCTCCTCCTTCTGGATCCACAAAGTACTCCATGCCATCATTTTGATCAAGGTAGGCTCCATCTATTGAGTTGAATGTCGCAAGGGTGAGCACTTACGTACTCAGCAAATCATAGGTAAGAATAGATACATATAGTAGTGATGATATGAACTTAGACTAGTCAAGAATTATGGATATTTGTAAAAATAATCTTTTTCCTTCTTATCTCATCTTATGGCAGCACTTTTCATAATATAACATCATCAATCATGTTCACTAGATTATAGCACTACCGCGACACGTCGACACACGACGGCCCACGGCAGCACTCCTTATCATGACAACACATGTCGTTTGGGTAATCTTGATTAAACATATTTTATTTAGAAAATAGTACTTGTGTCACACCCCGTGGATTTAATCCACCGCAGTAGACTCCTATAAACCCGGGAGCTCGGAGTATTCCAATACGTTTTTGACTCTGCAGAGAGGTACCAATTTACCCGCAAGATATTCCACTTTCAAGCCCATCCTATCAAAATGATTAGACCCCTCCTCACAACCATGTGTGAGTGGCAAGGTGGAGATAACAAGAACTTTTGTTATGCATCACTTACAATTCACCCCCGACCCTGTGGCTCTCAGCGAGACACAGTTGTGGCAGGTTGTATTCAAACCTCCACCCCTTTGCTTATTCCCATTACTGGGTCAGCGTGCTTGATCACCTTCAGTGATATGTGTGGGAGCCACGCTCCGTGTTTATCGTGCATCACTACACATCTCATGCAGGGGTTTCATGTGCGATCCACATAATTACTTGTTCAGGCCTGTCCCATACCAGGCTTACGGTTAGCACGTTGTTCATGCCACTAGACGCATAACACAAGGTTCTAGTCCTTATATGCCAGTGACCAGACCATCCACAACCCTGCACCTTCAGTGCCTGCATATCCTTTGTAGTCTAGCACCTCCAGTGCTACAGCCATTCCACACCATTTTTCTGGTCACGGCTAGGGGTTTTATTTCATGAATATAAATATATAAATACATATAATAGTTCATGGCTCAAAACTTGTTTATTTCACATTTCACAAATAACCAGTCTAGTACTGCCAATTCATAAATCAACCGTTCTCAATCTTTCACATGCAATATTGCCTATATTCAAGGTTATATTATAGCAACATTTAAAATATAGGTTCAAGATGACCAAGGATATGACTTGCCTTCCACGTCGTAAGATACAGCAGTCGATGACGGGTCAACAGCAAAATCTTCAAAGTCAGCTTCTGAATCTGCTCGACGACAAACAAACACACAATAATTACTTATAATATTAAAATGTTTTATGACTTATATGCAGAAATGCTCAACAAGAATGATTGAACTATACTGGAGATAATTTGAACTGCAAATTGAACTGAGTCGAGGTTCTAGGGTTTCAAGGAATTTGGGCTAAGGATGGTGATTAGATAATCTTAGGGTTTCAGGATTACAATAGGGATAACAATTTTGGGGTTGGTATAATCAAAACAGCGAATGTCAACAGATCGACATTCGGATCAAAGCTTGGACATAGCTTTAAGAAAAGCTAGAGTGCTTATCTCAAGTTGTAGTAGTAGAAGAAAATGTAGATCACAACTCTACAAATTCAGTGGAAAAAGTGGTTTTCAAGTTACACATCCAGAAGTGGGTAAACAAGGTCAATGCCACTGGCTGACAAGCTCTGGCATAGAGCTGACAATGCCAAAAACTAGGGCTTAGCATAACTTTTGATCTGGAGCTCCAAATGATGCACCACTTTGTCTGGGAGGTAGGCATTGATAACAGGAACAATTAAGTCAACAGGATCTAGGGCAAGAAATGGCTGGAAAGCAAGAATTTCAGTGATGAACTGAGGTGAACACACTGCACTGGATCATTTCTGGACACAAACTTGGCATGGCTATAAATTCCAATCTAGGCCGATCTAGGTGTCGGGCTAGAAGACAAAAATGCTCAGGAGGCTAAGGCACATCTAAAAGACAAGGTGATTTGGGCTGAAACGGCCGGGAACACTTTTCCGGTCATCGGCGCCGGAGAAGAAGCACTGCCAATTGGGGGTTTCTCCTACATGCCAAAAGAACTTAATTCCTTGCTTGGAGAGTATCTAGGAGGTATAAGGAAGCTTCTGGTACAATTAGATTGGCCGGAGGATCACTGGAGAAGTCTGGCGACGATCGCCGGTTTCTGGTGAAGCTTGGTTTAGGGAAAAGCTTCGATTCTTGCTTAATTGGGGATTCTAAGCTTATAGGCTTGCTTGAAATAACTCACTGATCAATTTTGTTTATAGAAACGAAAGCTAATTCGAATTGAAACGGGCTGCATTGCCGGAACAGGGCATTTAGCAATTCCGGCGATCACCGGCGTTAGGGTCCACCGGAGAGCAATTCGATGCAACAGTACAATCAGGAGGATGAGAGGTACTCACTGCTAGCTTCAATTTGGCAGGAGATGCAGTGAAGTGAGCTGGCACCGTGAGCCTCCTCGACGGCTCGCCGGAGAAGATGACTGAAACAGCGAGATTTGGAATTTGGCTAGTTTCTGGTGAAGTGTGGAGAAGCTGTTGCACACAGGAGCGCTTAAATAGGCCAGGAGAAGATGGCGAAGGGGACAATGAAGTGATTGGCTGCTGTGATGAGATTGTTTGCGTGCTGGAGCAGTAGCGGCGAAGAAACAGCAAGAGCGGTGATGCAACGGCGACAAGCTTTCAGCTGATCACAATGTCGCCTCATCGGGACCTGGCAAAGCTTGTAGCAAGCGGTGGCGACAAGTACTGGCGCGGTGAAGCGACGTGGCGATGAATTGCTGACAAAGCCGTTGATCGCGCGCGGGAGCAAGCGCTGGTCGTCGACGTAGCAGCAACCTTGCCACGGCATTGGTTGGAGCGAGGACACGTGCACACCGGCATGCACGGTCACAAGCGCGGCGAAGCCTCACCGGCGATGAGCAACCACGGTGCACAAGCACGGCGGTTTCTGGTCGAATGCTTGCTGCTGTCCTGGTCGAAAATGGACTGAACTGCAGTTTCAATCTTTGAGTTTTGGACTGAATTGTAAATCTGGAATTCTGGAAGGTTTAAACTGAAATTGGTTTCACTAATCTGGTAGATTATATTCAACAGGTTATTTGGCAAAGGTAATTGATAAGGTTTGGCACATCTGAATAGTTTTCGATACAAATTGAAAATAGGGTAATTTAGGGTAAAATAAGATTTAAGTTTTGTCGATTTCGAATTCTGGCATTTAGGGTTCGATTTTTATATCTGCACAGAAGAGAGACTTGTGGGAAATAGCATTTTGAGAAGATTTGCCGAAGAAATTCTGAATTTGGAGTTAATCTGGAGATTTTAGCCTTTTTGGGTTTTCAGATATCAGATAAGGACTAATTTGCGATAACTCTTGGACTGATTTGTGAAAAGAGTCTAGATGGTGAAATCTGGCTGTCAACCTTTTAGATTAAGGTATTGACATACCCATGATCATATTCCAGGAATAATCTGGTCTGAACTTGGTCAAGATTTTGATTAAATCTGGATTCAGAGTATTTAGGGTAATATAAGGTATTTTTGTTTTCGAAAACAGAATGAAGTTGTTAAATCTGGGGTTTAGAGGTAGAATTGGATCTGGGTTCTGAAGGCTTTTAGATTCAGGATAACTAATAGATCACATCTGAACAATCTGATCTTGATTTGAGGTCACAGGATAGATTTGGGGATTTTAGGGCTTGAGATAGATACTGATCTGGCTATTACTACAGATACATGCATGCATGCTATTGATGAAAAAGGAAATTTTCACCCCTAACTCAGGGTGTTACATTATTTCTAGAATAGCCAAACCCACAGGTGTGCTCCGGAAGCCTCTCCCCGAGAGAGCCTCCCCAGCCGACTCCGGTCGGGAGCACGCCGACAGGACTAGGGCCCCCACCGGGACCCGAACCTGTATAAATCCTCGTGTCACTTCTTGTGTTTGTCCGACAGGGGAGGACCGGTCACCCGGTCAGCCCGCGTCGCGTTTTCTTCGCTAGGATCGTCCACGAAACCTGCCGGGGTATTCGCGATACCACGACACTTTTTGTTACCGGTCATGTGTTCAAAGCATCCACTGTCTAGCACCCAATGTTTTCCACCGGTCTTGTAGTTCACCTACAAAAGAATCAAGTCCTTTTAGGTACCCAAACCCTTTTGGGTCCTTCGATATTAGCGATCAAAGCTTTGGACACCCAAATTGATTTCTTCTTTTCATTTAGCATAGGTGCACCAACAAACTTTGCTATAGTATATCCTTTCTTTGACCTTTGAGCATGTAGTAAGTATCAAACTAAGTTGAAGTCATTAAAGGACAAACATCATGTGAATGACCTGTTTCATGGCATTTAAAGCAAAATGTGTTGCATGCTTTTACGAAAACAGTTTTTGCATTTAATTTCTTTCCTTTCTTTGAAAAGTATCCAAGTCCTTCTTTTCTAAATGAGCATTTTTGTTTGCTAAGAATAAGATCAAGAGAAACTTTACCTTTGTAATAATTTTCTAATCCTTTTCCAAGCTTCTCAATTTGTGCCTTAAGTTCATTATTTTCATTTAAAATTATTTCATTTGAAGCACATGGTATATCAAGAGAATTATGACGACTAGTAGACATATTATTTTGAGGGCTAGCATTAGATGAATTATCAGCTAGGTCACAAGAAGTGGCTACATCTACCTTAGATGGTGCATTAGTGATATCTTTAATGAGAAGACTTTCATATGAATCTTTTAACTCTGAGTATTGAGTGCGTAAAGAAGAATTCTCTTCTTTAAGTGCTCTATAATTTTTCTTTGTGATTCCAAAAACCTCGTTCAATTCAATAATCATTTCAACTAGTTCATCATATGAAGGGTCATGAAAATATACCTTTTCATCACCTTTAGCCATAAGACAAAGGGATGGACTCGTCAATGTGTTAATGTTGTTGAGAGCTAGTCCGGCTAGCTTCATGGAACAACCACCTTCATTATCGGAGTTGGAATCGGAGCTCTCTCCTCCGGACATCCATTCTCTGAAACATGCTTCTTTGTTTGCACCTTCGTTTTTCTTGAAGAATTTCTTTCTTCTTACCCCAAGATTTGTTCTTGTTTGGACATCTTGATGCTATATGTCCCTTTTCATGACATCCATAGCATATGATGTCCTTGAAGTTTGATTGCTTTGACCCCTTTGGTCGTGTGTCGATGTTGACTCCCTTCTTGTGCAACCTGCGAAGAAGTTTTTGAGTGTTGTTTACCATAAGGGCTAGATCCTCATAGGAGGAGCCATCGCTTGAGTCATCTTTGGAGCCAGCTTTGAAAGCCAACGTCTTCTTTTTCGTCTCCAAAGGTTCGGCCGCTTCCTTCTTCTCCTTTCGATGCATCTCATGGGTGATGAGGTTCCCATAGAGATCAGTAGGTGTGGTGGTCGACAGGTCGAGTTGGTGAGTACCGTCACTAGAGTGTCGAAACTCTCCGGAAGAGCCCTGAGCATTTTTCTCACAATTTCGATGTTAGTAAAAACAACTCCTAGCCCCTTGAGTTCATTCACAATGTTGTTCAACCGAATAAACATGGAATCCACGGACTCGGTTGGCGACATGGTGAATGTCTCATATCGTTGCCGTATCGTGAGCAGCTTTGCCTCCTTGACTTTAGTAGTGCTCTCATATATTTCCTCGAGGGTGGTCCAAACCTTGTGAGTGGTGGCAAGATTGCTCACACGGTTGAACTCATTTAAGGACAAGCCGGCAAAAAGAGCATTTTTGGCATGGGCGTTTAAGTTGAGTTTTCTCCTATTGTCATCAGAGTGACTTGCCGGATCATCTGGGGGAGTAAACCCAAGCTTAACTATATCCCAAACATCAAGCTCTAGAAATATCGACATGCGTACTTTCCAATAAGGATAGTTAGTCCCATCAAAAATAGGCGCACGTCCGGTATGACCGAGATGAAAGCCCTCATTTGACGTCATCCTCTCTCTAGGCGGTGAAGCCTACTCAAGGAGAGACCACGCTCTGATACCACGTGTAGGATCAAGGATGCCGACTAGAGGGGGGTGAATCAGAGGCTTTAAAACTTTTCAAATGAAATAACTTTTGCAAAGAAATAGAACTAAAACAATTGAATAATATATTGCACAATTAAAAAGAAAGAGGAAGAGAAGACAAACACGAAGATTTATCCCGAGGTCCCAGAGACTCACCCAGTCTCCCCTACTCCTCGTTGAAGGACTCAAATGAGTGAGTCTTGCTTCAATATCCACGAAGGATATTTCTCACTATTGGTTGCTCCTTGTCCACTCTGGAAAGGCGGGCACCGATGCCTTTTACAATCATGCCGAGCCTCTCCGACAACCTTCGAAATGGAGAGATCAACGGCCACACCACCAAACCGTCTAGGTGAGGACGTTCACCAAGTGTAATAAGTTGCAAGGTCTCTTCTAGACCTCCAACAAGCACCAAGAAACTCTAAGTATGCAAATGATGCGAATGAAAACACTCGGTGGATCACAAAACTCAAGACTTGATCAAAAGATCAACATTTTAGCTCTAAAACAAATGCTCATGTGTGTATAAGAGAATGAGGCTGCTTGGTGTAAGAAACAAAAGCTCAACGTCTCTATTTATAGCCCAAAAGAATAAAAGAGCCGTTGTGCTCGAGCTGGAAAAAGACAGTACACGCTAACAGTCAGTATAGACCACGAGCAGTAACAAGCAAATCTCAGAGAAAACTCAGCTAACCATTTGAGGTCGAAAAAGGAAACAAAATAGCACATACTGACAGTCAGCATCTACCTCAACAGCTCGACAAAAATCACATGCTGACAGTCAGTATCGACCACAAAACGTCTAGTTAAACAAAAACTAAGAAACCAAAAAACATGTGGTCAAAACTCATGCTGACAATCAGCAATACATGCTGACAGTTAGCGTAACTCAAAAAATTTTAGCTCAAAAAGATATGCTTTCTAGACAAATGGCGGTAACAAAAACTGACATTCAAACTGACTGTCAGCATCACATGCTGACTGTCAGCGTGGATAAAAACAGCCATAATTTTTGATCCAGAGATTCGATTTAGGAGTTATTTATAGCTTGATTGAAAGATAATTTAAAGGGCTATATTTTTGTCAACAGGAGCAAGACCTAGATCGGCCTAGATAAATCAGTAAACTTCAAAAAGAGTTCCTATTGCCAAAAATCATCTGAAAAACTAAACCATTTAAAGCGAAACCGACCCAAATGAATGAATGCAATGACCTAAGAGTTTCTCGGTTTATGCTGGAAATGTAGGGCGATCTTGCAACCCCTCTTAATAGTATGGTTTAAACTAAAAACAAATTTCTGTAAACCGATCAAACACCAAACACCGAGATCGCTAAAAACAAAAACTCATTTTACCTTAGGTCTTTTGCAATTTCAATCTTGCGACTTGTGTCTCATCTTTTCTTATGGCTTCTTCCTTGATCATCTTGCATCTCTTTGCCAAAAAAAAAAAGGTCTGTATCCAAATAACTCAAAAACACAATTAGTTTGAAACGCTTGTTTTCATTAATCATCAAAATTAGGCATAAGGGCATAGATGCAAAGTAGACACGAGATTACTCAATGATATACAATTTGTAAGTTGAAAGCACAAAGAACATACCTAACTTGGAAACTGCTGATTTCTGTCCATGTGACAGCAAGTCGGTATTTTGACTGTATCTTTTTGTCAGGTGCTTCTTTTGCAATGATTTTTTCTCACTGTTTTCTAACGGCTTTTTCTACAAACTTTTCTTTGGGCCCACTTTCTGAAAACTGATACACAAATTAGCATAAAAATCACAAGTGTGCATTGCAGATTTCCGTACAAAAACTATGTCATACTCCCGACCACAAAACATTTTACTGGCTTGCTGGATCAACGTGAACATTTACAGTAAGATGGGAAATTAAGTTATGAATCTACTGGTTTTGGTTTCACTCAAAAACGATCAAGGAATCAAAAGTTATGGTGTTTTTGGTGGTGCAGCAAGAAAGGGATTTTTCTGGCCGAGATTGGAAATTAGGGTTGTTGCAATTTTTGTTTTTTTTTTTGGGCTTTTCAAAACTATGACCAGCAACGAGACAGTACTAAACGGATGGAAATTCATTTTAGCAATCCAAGATTAACAAATTGAAAGGCACAAACGGGGGTTGGACATCGGAAAACAAATCTTTTTTTTTAAGGGCAAATTTTCTAGACTGTAGGAAAGACGAAATCAATCTACAAAACTAAGATACAGAAGTTCTCACCAGATAACTTTGGCTCTGATACCAACTGATGTAAGATTGGCCCGATCTTCCGATGAGAACGAGGACTTCAATTTGATGGGTGATGACTTTGACGATGCGGCTACCAACCAATCTCAACGGGACGCCAAGCAATCACTAAACCACCATACCGAGTTTTTATTAATCATGCCAAGAACGCGGTTGACCTGATCACGAAGATCGATTCCTGTGAATAACCAAAGAACAAGAAAGAACAAGACAAAGCAATATGAAATTGCAAATAGGTCAAAAGCACTCAAAATTTGAGGTTCTGTAACTCGATTCAATTGGTCGATCGACACAAGAGAAATCGAGGTAGTTTCACACACAGGAAAACTAAACAAAACATGCGAAAGCAACAAGAAGTTTGGGCAAATATATCAGAAAGGGCGGCAGCCAAGGGTGGCACGCATCCCTAAACACGCTACATGGGCCTTGGGCCCAAAGTGGAGGCGACGCAACACCTAAGAGTCCAAGACAGGTTCTGTCCACCAACTTGTTTTGATGATTGCGACTGACTCAGAAGGAATTTGGATATGGAGCCAGATCCATTGGAAAGAGGACGAAGTAAGCTTTCCATCAAGTGCTCACACATTCCAAACAGACTTCATATGCAACTTCTATGCTCATTTGAAGGTGGACTGCTCTCGCCGAACTGAACTCCAACACGTACACAGCTTGGAACTTGGGTTGACTTGGTGAAGAATTTCTTCCTTACATATCCATGCCATGGTTCCTAAGTACAAGAACATCATTAAGTAGCAATCTACCCTCTATAGTGTAATGATGCAACCCGAGGAATGAACTCACCTGATAATTCCACTGTCGCGCACGTGCTCGTGTAATTGGCCCAAGCCCTTGCGTAGGAGGTGATGGTGGTGAAGTGGTGCATGTATCCGTAGGAGTGATGTCCTCATCAGTCCTTGTCACCAGTGGTGAAGCTGATGACCTTGCGTGGGGTCAGTTTAAACGACCCTATGACAGGAATTCTACCCGATGGATTATCTCATGGAGAGATGGGATCGTCGACAATTATATCAGTGCCGCGACCAATCCATCCAGGATTATACAACAGAATTTCGGAGACAAGCAATGGCCATTGGCATCTCTCTCTCTGATCCTCAAGTGTTTCAAAAATACACATCTGGACTTCAGAAATCGATCAGTGCTGAGCTAAGCCTATTCAGTGTCCGGACATCATGACCGCGAGCATGACTGCTATGGCGATTGAGAAGAAAAATAAATCCCGCAACGAAAAAGACAAGAAAGAGAATTCGACCTCATCAAAAGGAAAGTTGAGTCCAAGAAGAGTACTCCGAAGTCTAGTATGAGCATATCTTGTGATCATTGTCATGCTGCTGGGCACACAAAGGATAAGTGCTATAAGCTCCATCCTGAGCTTCGACCAAAGACAAACGGACCAGGGAAGAGAATAGCTATAGCTACTATGGCTACACCCAAAGGAGTTGCCTCAGTAAATTCAGACGATGAGGCGGATACGACGTTGTCTCTGATGGTAATGAGAAGGAGAAAGGTTTGGATTCACCTAATGACCATCACTCAATGGAAGACTCATTCACTATCAACATCCAGGTGAAGCAGGAAGTGGTCACAACAATATTCGATCCTGGAAGTCAGAAGAATTTTGTTTCCCTTGGACTGGTTCGACGACTTGGTTTGAAGACGACCACACACCCACGACCGTATCCGCTGGGTTGGTTTACAGCCGATGTGAACCAACAGATCACGAGTAAGTGTGTGTTGAAATTTGTGATCTCTACTCGATATATCGACGAGGTTCAATGCGGTGTTGTTCCTATCGATATTTGTCAGGTGATTCTTGGGAGTCCGTTCTTGTATGATCGAGACGCTCACTTTCATCGACGAGCGCAAGAGTACAAGCTCACTAAAGATGGAGTTAAGTTTGTGATCAGTAGAGATGTCCATGTCAACACTTCGAACTTAATTAACGCAAATCAGGCCAAAAGAATCGTCAATGCATGTTACAAATACATGCTTGTTATGATTCGACCAATTGGCCAAAGTGATAGTACTTGAGCAACGATTGTAGTCGTTTGGAAGGGACTCCTCTTATCTATGGAAGGGAAGATTCTGGTCGTTTGTCGGGACTGCTGGAGAAATATAGCGATTTGTTCGAAAGTACTCTGGGCCGTCCAACGAAATGTCCAATCAAGCACGAAATTCAACTCGTGTCTGATGCGACACTTCCCAATCTGAGTATGTGTCGCAACTCGGTATTGGAGAATGAAGAGATCAAAAGACAACTTGGAGAGTTGATGAATGATGGTGTCATTCAGCCAAGTAGTTCACCTTGTGGATCTCCTGTGGTGTTAGTACCAAAGAAAGATGGGATTTGGCGTATGTGCATCGACTACCGAGCACTGACAAGATCACCATCAAGAACAGGTACCGCCTTCCTCGTATTGACGAACTGTTAGACCAATTGAAGCATGCTACTGACTTCTCAAAGTTGGATCTTAAGTTGCAAATCGACCCGGATAAGGTAAAAGTGATTCAAGAGTGGTCTCGACCGCGAACCGTTACAGAAGTGCGTAGTTTTGTGGGAGCATGCCAATACCGTCAGAAGTTCATACAATACTTCTCGATTGTGGCTTCTCCATTGCATGCATTAACGAAGATCGACCAGAAGTTCGAGTGGATAGGGAAACATGAGGACACGTTTCTCTTGCTGAAGAAGAAGATTAGTGAAGCACTTGTTCTAGCTTTATTGAATCTACAGAAACCATTCGAGCTAGAAATCGATGCCTCAGGTTATGCAATGGGTGCAGTGATCATGCAAAAAGGTTGACCAGTAGCATATCACTTTGAGTTATTCTGGGGAGCTCAGAAGAACTATCCGACTTGCAACAAAGAGTTGTGTGCACTACATCAGGCCATAAAACATTGGCGATGTTACCTTTTGGGTAAAGAGACGGTTGTCCACACAAACCACCAACATTTGCAATATTTGCAAACACAATCCAAGCTACAGCAAGCTCGACATATGAACTGGATGTCGTAGATTAAGTAGAAGAAGGGCGTACACAATAAACTGGCTGACATGTTGTCACGACCACCAGTTACGACCCTCTTCTTATCGTCATTTATGCAGATCAAGCCCTCATGTCATGATGACTATGCCACAATGTATGGTGAAGATCCTGATTTTCACTGGCTGAGCTCGAAATAGGGAAACACACAGAGTTTGTTTAGCGAGAAGGACTCTTGTACAAGGACAATTTACTTTGTATACCTCGTGGAGCACCTCGAATCCAATGGTTGCGAGAAGCACATACATCGAAGGTTGTTGGTCACTTTGGGGTTACAAAGACTTTGCAAAATCTTCATTGACATGTGTTCTGGCCACGAATGCAACAGGACGTGACTAGTTTTGTTCGAGGCTGTGGTCTTTGCAGCATCTCAAAACCGGCAAGACAAAAATTAGGTTTGTACACTCCTTTGCCAGTTCCATCACGACCGTGGGAAAGCATATCCATGGATTTCTTGGGAGGATTGCCTAAGACCCGACGTGGCAACGACTACCTTTTTGTGATCGTTGATCAGTTCTCCAAGATGATAGTTCTCATACCTTGTAAGAAGACTATTACGGGAGAAGAAGCAGCTCGGGTATTCTTTCATCACGTTTGGACACATTTCGGACTGCCACATTCCATTGTGTCTGATCGTGATACTTGGTTCCTTAGTCACTTTTGGCGATCACTTTGGACGATGATGATACAAAGCTGAAGAGGAGTACTACGTTTCATCCTCAGACTGATGGTCAAACTGTGGTGGTAAATCGAATAGTCGTCCATCTCTTGAGGGGCTTTAACTCTAAGCATTCGAAGACTTGGGATAAAAGCATATTGTACATACAGTTTACTTTTAATCGAGCAGTGCATGGTTCAACTGGAAAGTCGCCTTTCGAGGTCTGTTTGGGATTTCTTCCACAGAGTCCATTCGACATGGAGTTTGTCATCCCTACCTCAGTGCAGAATAGTAAGGAAGCATCTAATCAATATCAAGCACAAAAGTTCCTGGAAGGTATTCAATGGCTCCATGGTGAGGTGGAATAGAACTTGCTAAAAGCTCAACTCAAATACAAGGCGCGACATGATCAGCACCAAGTTGATGCTCAATTCCATGATGGTGATATGGTCTGGCTACATCTAAGTAAGGAGAAACTAAAAGGTGAAGGTAAAAGGATTAAACCAATCTGTTATGGTCCTTTTCGGGTTTTGTGGAAAATTAGTAATAATGCTTGTTAGCTCGAGTTACCTCCGTACATGGATATTTACTCGGTTGTCAATATTGAGCACCTGAAACTCTTTGAGCCTACAATGCTAGATGATGAGCCTGATACCATAGTACCATCTATTGAAGACTTGGTCTATCAACGAGAAGAACCTCTACATGACGACATGATCTTGGAGAAGAAGGTAACGACCACCCGCAGTGGCACACAAGAGTCTTTCTGGATCGGACGAAAAGATCAATGTGCACAAGCAGCCAAGTGGTATACTCAGGAAGATGGCCAATCCCACATCTCCAGTTTTAATCAAGTGGTCGCCAACAGGGGTTGGCTCCTTCTCAACAGGGAAGTCATGATCCGGGTGGATCTCAGGTTGAGTTTGGAAAGGATTCGCGACCTCAGAGTTCGAAAAAGAGTCGCGACCTTAGAAAAGGGTTCGAGACCTCGGGAAGGATTCGATCTCTGGTCGGAAACGGTTAGTTAATGGTCTGACTCTAATACGTTTAGGTTAATCGGTTATTGAGTCTGCTACGTATTTATATGATTGGACTATAAATACTTTGTAATACATTGAGTTTAGTATCTAACAAGTATATACCTTCTACATAGATCAAATCGAGTCTAGTTCATCGACGTAGGTGAGTGCACCCTAACCTTCGACGTGTACAGGATCCCTCTTTTCAATAAAGAGTTATGCTATCTTTTGAACTGTGTTTTCGATCAACTTCGGTTTCAGTAATTCTGAGTAAGATCCCGTATTTTTCATATTAGCATCTAATCCAGTATAGTTGAAACCCATCTATACCTCAATCAGATCGAGTTAATTAGAGCAAGTCTAGTCCAAAACTTGGTCTAGATCTTAATCTTATCATCGGGTAATAATCTACGTCAATGAGAGTTAGGAAAGGCATTACCTTGCCGTTGTTGCGCACCCTGAAAAGTGTTCACCTGCTCCATGGATGGATTAAATTGGCATTCATGGCCATAATGGCGTTGTACACCGCACAATTCACATATAGGTGCAATGGCATTAACAGAAGAATTAGCAGGTGATCCAAGAACAGCTAATGTATCATTGAGAAGAGCTACCTACTCGGCTAATTGAGCCATTACACTTACATCTACGTTGTTGGTCGGAGCGTGTTGAGCAGCTCGTTCGGATCCCTATTGTGTGTAGTTTTGAGTTATACCTTCGATGAGTTTGTATGCTTCATCCACACTTTTGTTCATCAGTGCACTGCCAGCTATGGCATCTACAACCATCCGCGCATTGTAGTTCAGCCCACTATAGAATGTCTGAACCACAAGCCACTTTTCTAGTTCGTGATGCGGACATTCGATCAGCAAGTCTTTGTATCGTTCCCAAGCATCATAAAGTGATTATCCTGGCTGATGAGAAAAAGATGAATCTGGTTGCAAATATGAACAATTTTAGCATGAGGGAAAAACTTACTAAGAAAGGCGCGTGAGAGTCCGTCCCATGTGGTGATCGACATAAGAGGAAGAGTGTATAGTCATGCCCTCACCTTCTCACGTAGTGAGAAAGGAAAGAGCCTCAAGTGAAGTGCATCTTGTGTTACTCCATGAATCTTGAAAGTATCACAATGCTCAAGAAGCATATGTAAATGCATAGATGGATCTTCAGCGGGAAGATCGTTTGTTGTACCAAATTCAAGAGTGCAGGTTTTATTTCAAAATTGTTTGATTTGACTGCTGGTCTAAGAATATCTGATTGCAACCCCATGCTAAGTGGGATTACATAATCCTTCAGTCTCTTTGAGGGCCCTCCAATATTGGTTGGTCTTTGTTCTCTTCAATGGTTTGTCGTGAATTTTCCTCCAATCTTACCTGCCTTGCCTCGTACCAAAGTCATCATGCAGTTTTGATAGGTTTGTTCGAGCTATCCAGATTGCACTACATCTCTGAAAGGTTAGTGGTGCACAAAAAGAAAAAAGAAAAATAGAAGCAATATTGAGAAGTAAGATTGACTTATATTAGCAAAAAATGAATTTAAAAGATGAATGACCATTGTTCCTCGGCAACAGTGCCAAAAACTTGATCTCTACCTAGAGGGGTGCAATTGATGTAATACCGCTAGCAAATAGTTGAATGTTGAGCACTTGAGGGTCAAATTCCACAAGGAATACTAGAGGACATGTTGAGAGCTTGTGTGCTCGAATATGGAATTTCATGGGAGTTATGCCTGCCATTCGCACAATTCACATACAACAATAGCTACCAGTCTAGCTTACAGATGGCCCCATTTGTAGTCCTCTATGGTCGCAAGTGTAGAACGCCCTTGCATTGGTCAGAAGTTGGAGAAAGGAAACTAATCGGCCCAGAAACAGCTAGAGACGCAGAGGCTCATGTACGAATCATTAGGGAGAAGCTGAAGACTGCGCAGTCAAGACAGAAGAGTTATGCTGACTACCGACGACGTGATTTATCTCTTGAACCAGACGACCATGTGTATCTCAGAGTAACACTTTAGAAGAGTACTACCAAATTCCAGAAGAGGCAGAAGCTAAACGCCAGATATATTGGACCATACCGAGTAATAGAAAGAACAGGAGAAGTGGCTTACCTCCTTGAGTTGCCGCCAGAAATGCAAGGAATCCATGATGTTTTCCATGTTTCACAGTTGTGTAAAAGGCTGAGGAAACCAGAAGATCAGTTATAGACAGATGACATCTCAATTCAACCGGATCTAACTTATGAAGAGAAACCAGCCAGAATCTTAGAGATTGCAAAACGTCAGCTCAGGAGCAGAGTGATCAGGTTCTGTCGAGTTCAATGGTGCAATCACTCAGAAGATGAATCAACTTGGGAAAGAGAGTCAGAATTGCAGCAAGCCTTTCCTTATCTTTTCTCTAACTTGTCTGAATCTCGGGGACGAGATTCTTTTTAAGGAGGATAGGTTTGTAACAGCCCAAAAATTCTACTTTTAACCCCCCTTCTCAGATTTTTCCTCAGATTAATCCTTCCCAATTTCAGCTCCTTTCAATTCCAATTTCAGGGAATTTCTTTTATCTCTGCTATATCAGCTATTTCTATCCATCTGTCAAATCCCAAATCATCTGCTCCATCTTATCCTCATGCGTGCATATTTAAAAATGCATCATATCATGATTTTTATGCATAAAATAAAATAATTTATTCACATGAAATGACACTCTTTTATTTAAAATCATGCATATAAGATTTGTTTAAATTTCCAAAGTGCATAGAAAATTGTTCTAAAAATTATTATAATATTTTAATTGGCACAAATAACCAGGAATTTTTGTATCCCATGCTAGCCCATTTTGTACTTCAGTCCCCCACAGTTTTTAGAAATAAAAAATAAGCCCCTAGACAAGACTTTAGTGTTATTTTATGTACATTTACCCATCCAACCTCACCCATTTTACAGCCACTATAGTGTAAGGACCAAAATACCCCTGCTTGATGCATTACACCTCAGAACAAACCTTCTCCAACAAGCAACCACCTCAATGCCATTGTTTATAAGCAAATACATGGAGCATTTCACGTCACTTCAGCTCATTTCCACAAAACACAGTAGTTGGTTAGTAGTTCTTGCACTTAGAAAACATTTGCCTTTGAAAATTTTGCATTTCATGCATTTTTCTTGCATAAAATGTCAGTTTGAAGCTCTCTGCCGCTCTGTCAGCAGGCCGAGCGCGCTCCAACACCAGTAGCCGTGGCATTCGTCATCATTCTCCCAACTCCAGCTGCCGTCTGATTGTCTTGGTATGTCTCTCGTGTTCACCTCACCCCCCTGAGTGTTCTTTCCCACTGGAGCCTGGCCATTTGGTCGCCGGAGCTCCATTTTCGTTGCATGCAAGTTTGTCACCGCCGGCCGCCATGACGCCTTGTTGCTCCAGCCGCGCATTTCCAAAACCAACCACGTCACCAGATTAACTTTGCTCCCAATCACACTCCTGTAAAGTCTCAGCTCGTGTCGTGGCCCCTCGCTGGAGATTCACCGACGAGACATCTTTCTTCTCTGTTTCCGGCCGTCGTGGCAATTGTAAGATCGAGAATGCCGACTAGAGGGGGAGTGATTAGGAGGCTTTTAAATTTTCTTCCATACTAAGCTATTTCAACAAGATAATTGTTTGAGTTAGATTATACAATAAGGCTTAAAATAATTCAATCAAATAGTTGCATTCAACCATATAAACAATTCAACAAATCATGTAACAAAAGTAAATTTAGCAATTTTGTCAAGATGAATATAAAGTAAGAATGAAATACGCAATTGACACAATATTTTTACCGAGGTCTCAGAGACTCGCCCGGTCTCCCCTACTCCTCGTTGAAGCGCTCTCTCGGAGCCTCGCTTCTATATCCACGAAGGATATCTCACTAGGGTTGCTCCTTCTCCACACCGGATAGGCGAGCACCACACCTTTCACAATCCTTTGCCGGCCTCTCCGACAAACTTCAATTGGAGAGATCGCGACTCTCCTCCGGCACCGTCTAGGAAAAGGCGATCGCCAAGAGTAACAAGCCGGACACGCTCACTTGAACAAATCGAGTGCTAGAAGCTCAAATATATATGCAAATGATATGCTCAATACTCTAGCACTAGCAAGCCAATGGTGATTCAAATGCACTAAGCACTTTTAACTTCACACAGTTTGCTTTCTCTCACAAATCACTCTAGATTTGGGCTCAATTCTAGCCTCTAAATGCAATAACACATATGCAACTCAATTGGCTAGGTTTTCAGCTGAAGAATGAAGTCTTTGAGCACACAAAAATGAAGCCAAACACGAAGTATATATAGCCTCAACGAAAAACTAGCCATTTGCAAAAAACCGGGCCAAAAGTTGTACAGGCCGGACATTGTTCGGCCACTTCAGACAGTGTCTGCCCAGATCAACGAAAACAGCCGTTGCAATGTGTCAGTTACCGTTGGGCGATTTTTCTGTAAAGGCCAGATAATGTCCGGCCATTTCGAACAAAGTCCGCCCATGACGGACAAATGCCCCGGACGGATGCATTTGTCTCTGTTTCATTTCTGGGCTTAAAAAATTTGTACAAGCCGGACATTGTCCGGCCATATCGGACAATGTCCGGCCACTTCGGACAGATAGCCCTGGACGGATGGATATGTCTCTGTTTACACTCAGCAAAAGGCTGAAAAAATTTGTACAGGCGGCCCGGACAAAGTCCGGCCACTACACACTGACAGTAAAACAAATATAACGTTTGATCCAGAGATCCATTTGAGGTGATTTTTAGCTTGTTGGAAAGATAACTCAGAGTTCTACAATTTTGTCAACAGGACCAAGACCTAGAAATGTACAGAAACTTATAGAAAACTCAGAACCTTTCCTGCTGTTAAAATGTCCAATCCAAAAATCATCTCAAATACAATTTAGAGTATATGCACATACGGATTTGCCGTTTTCTCGCGGATTTGATTGCTGTCACTCAGCAACGACCACGACCACACAAGTCTGACATCTGATCAAAAACCGATGGTCGATAGGGTTTGGTCGAGCGTACGCAAGTGAGACGAAGACTGGTACGACCAGTCCGAACTCCTACGACCACGCCCAAACCCTAAACAGAAAGCCGCCAAACAAGCGACACGACCACGACGACGTATCAACACTGATACGATCAGAATATGCAAATACAACCATGACCAGCTCTAGATAAATAAACAAATTTAAATAGCTGGAGATCAAGACTAAGTGCAGTTTTCAAAACATTTACTCTAATGTACATGAACTACACTTAGACTCACTAGCAATGCAATACACTAGTGCAAGATGATATGATGCATCTAAGTTTCCGCACTAGATAGATTCAAGCTACTAGTTTCCGACCCCTCTTAATAGTACGGTCAACTAGTAAAAAGAAACCTATCAACCCGGTCTGTCTCCAAACACCGAGACCGGTAAAACCCTAAGAAAACAATCCTTAATCTTGGATTTTACCTTAGGTGGAGTTTGACCTCGTGAAGCTCGATCGCTCGACGCTCGTCATCGCAAAGCTCGATCCCGCTATGCTTGACCACGTGAAGCTCAATCGCTTGACGCCTGTCTTCGCAAAGCTCGTCCTTGCTAAGCTTGACCTTGCTCGGGATGTCTCATATCGTCTTCATCCTCCTCACATCCTTGCTCACTTTTATCCTGCAATCAAACTGAGACTACAATATGTATACTCAATACACAATATTAGTCTCAAATATAGGCCGTCATTAATCACCACCAGAGAAACTACTCCACACAGGAGTTAGCTCGACAGTTTCTCTTTCCAGTGAAATGACGCAACCATATTCAACGAGTAGCAAATGAGTATGAGATAGAATACAATCATATAGATCGTAGATGATGAACACATACGCACACGATCTATACTACTCATGACATGAGATCAATCAAATCAAATGACCAAAGTGATGAGCTCTCCCTCAACATATGTATCGATATCAAACTCATAACTGGAGTCATCAACCTCAGGATTTAACATATCACATCTCGATTAACCAATTTTCACAAGCTTGTTGCAACCACCGAGCTCATCCTCTACATATGCATCAATATCAAACCCGCAACCGAGGAAAACATCCAATTCAGAGTTTACCGATAATCAATTCCATTTACTTGTGCTAAATCAGGATTTATCTAAGTTGTCATTTGATCAACAAAACTGACATTCTCTAGATTAAATTTGATCATCATGGATTTATTCAAATCATCATTAATCATCAAAACCTAGATACTTAGATCTACCTAGATCCAACAATCTCCCCCTTTTTGATGATTGATGACAACACCATTTATAAGCTCAATAAATCCAAAAGAGATTCTTCAGCTCCCCCTCAATATATGCAAAAATATATCGGAACTGAGTACAACATCTAATCTTATGAGTTAAGAGATATACATGAAAATTGAGCACAAGTTCAATCAAGTCATCTTCCAAAACCATCAACTTTCTCAATTTTCTCCAACTCAAATATCTCTTCCAAAGATTGATGTTAATGATATCAAATAATATCTCTCCCCAAATATCATTATTAATCTCATTTTTCTCCTATCATCTTTCTCAGATATCAATATCAAATCACCAATTTGTACCCGTTTGATATCTATCTCTCCCCCTTTGTCAATTAACTAAACTGACTCTAATGTCTCCCAAATTCTCTCTAAATCTCTTACTAAATCTCTTCCCCTAAAGCTTTCTCTAAAGCTTATCTCTAAAACATTCTCTCTCAAATACTATCTCTCCCCCTTTGTCATCAAGCACAAAAAGGAAGGGTTGAGAACTTAAATTTTGAGAAACGATATTTTCTAGGGCATGAGATTTTATATGAAATGGTTTTTATGCAAAAGCATGATTTTAAGACAGTTGTTTCAAGGGATTTTGAAAATCACATTCAAAATATGGAGAGGATATCAAAACGATTAACATATAGTGAATATATCGATGACATTTATATCTATGGAATTTGATCCATTTTCAATCATTCAAAGTCTTGATGCATCTAATTGTTTGATGTGAGGATGTCCACTAGATGCATGTGTGCCATATCAAGATCCAACTCTAAACCTCTTCATGCCACAAACTCTTGTATACAATGGTGTCGTATATCAATATACTTTAACCGAGAGTTTTGAATCAAATTACTCAACATTTTTACGACACTTTCAATATTTCATAAGAGTGGCATCTATTCGAAAGCAATTAGATAATCCAATGTTTTGTTTTCATCCATAAGAATTTAAGTACAACAACCATCGGATGTATTCTTTCGATCTATCCTTCAAGTCATAAGATCCAAATCCAAATAATCAAGTAATTCAAAATTTGTATTTTTGGATATCAGAGATCTATCTAGGATTGCATTTCAATTACCTAAGAATGCATTTCATGGCAATCATATGACATTCCTTAGGAAATAATTAGAATTCAGGATATATGCAATCACTAAATATGTTGACGGGATAAAATGCGGAAAAATAAGGCGAAGCTACCAATCAAGGATTGATAGGGTTTAGAATTGACCGCTTTGTCGTGTTTGTCCATGTCGAGATGTTCGTTTGTAGCCATGAGATTTGTAAGATCATCATAATTGTGCACCTCGAGGATCTTGAGTGAATCCTTCACATGCTTGCATTCACTCTTGAACACTCTGTTCTTGAGTTGCTTGTTTTGTCATGCATGGAAGGGATTTTACTCATCCATCATCTTCATCTCAATTTCCCTAAACATCATCTCACAAAAATTCTTGATAGGGGATTCATTAGTATAATCAAAAATCATGTCATCAACATGTATTCGACACACAAGAATATGATGTCTAGATTGAAAGTTTTATGATGATTGTGTCGAACTTCTCATTTTGAAAATCATTTGATATAAGAAAGGATTTTAAGCTTTTAAACCAACTCAATTGGATACAATAGATTCAATCCTCAAATATTCACTTCTTTTGGCATTGAACACAAAAAGACATACAAATGAGGAATATGCCAAAAAGAGTTGTCGAAGCATTTTTAGGTCATCAAGATGGGAGAAAAGCATATGACCTAATTAGGAGTTCAAATTTCCAAAAAGAAACTCAAAACTCAAATTCATTTGAATGTGCTCCAAAATCATGAAGATAATCTTTACTTGTTATTCAAAAACACAATTAGAAGATTTTCAAATCTCAGCAAAAGATCATGAAGAATTTGCAAAATATGAGGAGAAATGAAAGCTAGGATCTCACAAAACAAGAAGTAACAAGAAACAGCTGAAAAGTTAAACAACCATCCAGTTTGCACACAGGCTGGACAAAGTCTGCTAGGGCCGGACAAAGTCCGAAATGGGCTAACAGAGCCCGGCTCTGAGCGGACAATGTCCAGACAGTTCAGTTAAAACTGTTGAAACTTCTAAAATTTGTGATTTTTGCAATTTTGCTTCAAAAATTGATTCAAGTTCCATGATAGATTTGAATAACAAGTTAGGAACTTAGTTGGATACCAATTGAATGAATTTTATTTGAAAAGATCTTGAATTTGATTCCTCAAAAGTGATTTGGGGTAAAATGGTAAAACAAAAGTAATTTTCTCGAAAAACTTTAATTCTTGAAGAAACTCGGATTTTTCTGAAGTTTTGGACTTAGATGAGTTTGAAATACCATTTCAAACCAAGACATGAAAGAAAGTTTAGTCCAAATAGCCAAAATCACAAAAATGCTTTTTTGGGTATTTTCGGGTCGATAGCCGTTTTCGGGCGACATAGGATATGTGATAATTTGAAAACCATAGGCCTTTTGAGAATAAGTTCAATACAAGCTATCTTTGGGTCAGTGAGTTCTAAATGTTTCATGTAGAAAGTTTTTATCAAATCTCAACTGATCTTATTTTATGGAAATAAATTATTTTGGGCTAAAACAAGATCCCGAAGACTTCAATTTTTTCGAAATTTTGCATTTTTGCTCGAAAGCCTTTTTGTTTCACCTTCAAAACCTTTGAAAAAATATTTGAAACATATTTGTGAAGGTTTTGTGGTAATTTTGAACATTTTGAAAGTTTTGAGCTCTTTTTACCTTTTTGCTCGAAAATGACCCTTTTTACAAAACATATGCATAATTTGATATGTGTGCACAATTAGGGTATACAAGGATTCAATGACTTTGAAGTTTATCCCCCTAAATGTGTCATCCAAGTTTGGTCATGAAAAATGTGCACGAGATGAAAATGATCTATTTGAAAATCAAGAGCTCAACAATAATCCAAAAGGACTCAAATCGAGAAAACATTCAAATAACCACCAAAACTCATGACAAGTTTCATAAAGATAGAACACATCAACACAAGAACATTTCATGAAGATCCAAGATTCAAATATTTTAGTCATTTGAAAGAATTGAGAGATTAACATCCGAATAGACTAAAATTTTCTTAAACATGTTGGCTTCTTTATAATCATCAAAGCATATGCAAAAAAGTTCCAAAAATTCCAAAGTAAATTTTGGAGATACATACTGCAATGAGGAACAATATTTCCTTTTATAGTGAAGACAAAATATGATCCAACAATGAGATATGAAAAAGACAAATGTTGATCAGATCTAAAGATTCAGATTTCAGGTTTCAGAAATTCATTTTACACTTTTAAACACACCTGAAAATCTATGCAAATGACTGCAAATAATTGTGAAATAAATTATCAAGAAAGACCAATCATAGAGGATAAAATGCTATATAGAAACTTTCTCCAAATAGTCAACAAATAAAGAGATATGTAAATGACAAATCAGCCCAAAACCACGAGAAAACTGAATTTTGCAGATTTCATTTTCAATTTGTGAAAAGAGTCAATTTTGCTCAAATTAAGTCCAAATGAGATGAAAATTTGCAGATATGATTTTCAATGCATCAAGTACATTTTCCAAAAAGAATTTTCTAAAAAGGATTTTTCAAACAAAAGTTATGGTCAAATGAACCTTGTGTTAAGAAAGAAGGTTGAAAATCGACAAACTTTTGCAAATTGAGTTCAAATTTGATTTTCATTGGATTTTTGACATGAAAGGGTTTACATGAGTTGTTCAAGTCATTTTGAGTTGAAATTCACAAATAAAGACCATAGAAATGGTCAAACTCATGTTTTGCATATTTAAGGTATTTCGAGTCAAACCAAGTTTTTCGGTGCGATTCAAATTTCGGATTAAGAATATCTAGGAGTTTTGTAAAGCAAGCTTTAGCAAAAACCAAATAGATTTTGATTTGTGTTTGAAAACGATTTTGTTGAAAAACAAGATACTCGAAGATCCTTTTGAGGCTAGTTTTTAATAGAAATAATTTTTAACATCATTTCTTCATCCAAAGCCTCTAAAAACCTTTTAAATACATTTTGACGACCATTTAGATAGAAATTGATGATTTTTGGCCTTTTGAGTGAAAATTTTGACATTTTGACCAAATGAGCTCATTTTAAAATTTATAATTGTAATTTTCAAACATTTCACATATAGGGTTGTGATGAGCAACAGAAGCACTTTTAAATTACAACCCTTAATAATGCAACAACATAAGATTTCAATTTTCATTCTTTTGAAAAATTTGCATATGGATTTACAACAACCAAGAATAAAAGGTGAATATGCAATGCAAATGTTTTTATTAAACACATCAAAAAGATTTAAGCTCATTTTGGTACCCAAACCATACGAAGCCCTCTAGCCTTATCACATAAGTCTTTTGGTACCCAAATTGCTTTATCTTTAGGTTTTTGAAAATGGCGATTTATTGGTTTTGCAACTAAACCCTTTTTAGAATATGAAATCAAATAAGAGTCAAAAGAACCAACTCTAAAAGGATTAGATGCGCACTCATACGAACGTTGCCTTTTTAAATAACATGAGGTACGTGAGGGTCTTTTGAATGAAATGGCATGAGTGTAATGAGAAATATGATGCCTCTTACTAGATGAGTGTGCAATTTTTAATTTTCCCTTTTTAAATGAATTTTTATGCTCTAAAGAGAGTTTAGCAAACATAGCACTACTCATATGACATCTAGTATGATTTTTGCTCAATCTATTTATTTTACTCCTAAGCTCATCATTTTGAATTTTAGATGTTTGAGATGATTCCGCATTAATACAAGAATAGGAGCAAGACGGCATATCATCATAAGTAGATGAACTAGAAGGTATAGCACTAAAATGACTAGATGAGCTAGGCATATCAAATGAAGATTTACTAGAACTAATACCATGGCATAGAGATGAGTCACTAGATGAATCATGGCATGAGTTACTAGTATCATCCATACAAACATGTGAATCTATAATTAAATCATTTGACAAGTTTTCACATGAAGTACTAATGTCCACAAGTCTAGCATTTGTATCTAACCATGAATCAACAATTAAATTATTGCTAGCATGTGGAGTAGAAGTGAGTGACTCTAAAGATGGATCAATAGGGGAGTCACAAGCAACTCTAACATCTAATACACATGTTGAGCTAATAGTGTTCTTGGCAAGCAAAGAATCATAAGAATTTTTCAATTCTAGATGTTGCACTTTCAAAGATGAGTAATTATTTTTCAAAGTGCTAAATTTTTGAGTTAAATTGCCAAGCAAATCTTTTGATTCTACAATTATGTTCATTAGCTCATTCTTAGAGAGGTTAGAGTTTGATATCGTCGAGTCGGATGCCCAAGGGCATATAGAATTGTTTTGAGATGAAGACTCCGACTTTGACCCTTTCTTTCTACCTTTTCTTGAGCTCTTCTTGCTCGGTTTGGCCTTTGTCTTGCTAGGGCAAACCGCATCATCTTCGATTTTGAGCTCATTCAAAAACTCCCTATCCTCCGCATTGAGATCATCGTCCTCGATATGCTCGGAGGTGGAACACATGTCCATTTCATTGGACATTTCCTCATTTGACCTAAGTATGTCAATGAGCTCACTTGGTGAAGTATCGGAGAGGTCACCATTCGCAAGGATAGATGTGAGGTCTCCATAGCGATCTTCCGGCAACACTTGAAGTAATTTTCTGCAAATGTCTAGATCGGAAATCTTAGCTCCAAGGGCTTTGAGCTCATTTGTGATGTTGATCAAGCGATCATATATGGTGGAGAGTGTATCATGCTCCAACATCACAAATGCCTCATAGTCCCGCAATAATATACGCATCTTAGCGTGTTCATAGCTAGATGTGCCAACAAATAAAGACTCAAGAGTTAACCAAACATCGTGAGCGGTCGAACACTCACTCACTAGTTTTTGCACATCATGACTAAGTGAATCAAACAACACATTTTTAGCCTTTGTATATAAAAGAAAAATATGTTTATCCGAAGATAATGAACTATCCATACCCTTTTGCACTAATCTCCATAATTTCAAATTTAATGCCTCAAGATGGGTACTCATCATAATTTTCCAACGTGTATAATTTGAGCCATCAAATTGAGGAGCAATCAATCCAAATTTCCCTAGCGAATTCATCCATTCTCTCTAGCGGTTAAGCCGATAAATGAGAGACCTTGCTCTGATACCAATTGTAAGATCGAGGATGCCGACTAGAGGGGGGTGATTAGGAGGCTTTTAAATTTTCTTCCCCACTAAGCTATTTCAACAAGATAATTGTTTGAGTTAGATTATACAATAAGGCTTAAAACAATTCAATCAACTAGTTGCATTCAACCATATAAACAATTCAACAAATCATGTAACAAAAGTAAATTTAGCAATTTTGTCAAGATGAATATAAAGCAAGAATGAAATACGCAATTGACACAATATTTTTACCGAGGTCTCAGAGACTCGCCCGGTCTCCCCTACTCCTCGTTGAAGCGCTCTCTCGGAGCCTCGCTTCTATATACACGAAGGATATCTCACTAGGGTTGCTCCTTCTGTCAAAATGTCTAGCAACTTATAGAAAACTCAGAAACTTTCCTGCTGTTAAAATGTCCAATCCAAAAATCATCTCAAATGCAATTTAGAGTATTTGCACATATGGATTTGCCGTTTTCTCACGGATTTGCCATTTTCTCACGGATTTGATTGCTGTCACTCAGCAACGACCACGACCACACAGGTCTGACATCCAATCAAAAACAGGTGGTCGATAGGGTTTGGTCGAGCTTACGCAAGCGAACCGAAGACTCATAAGACCAGTCCGAACTCCTACGACCACGCCCAAACCCTAAACAGAAAGCCGCCAAACAAGCGACACGACCACGACCACTTATCAACACTGATAGGATCAGAATATGCAAATACAACCATGACCGGCTCTAGATAAATAAACCAATTTAAATAGCTGGCGATCAAGACTAAATGCAGTTTTCAAAATATTTACTCTAATGCACATGAACTACACTTAGACTCACTAGCAATGCAAGACACTAGTGCAAGATGATATGAATGCATCTGAGCTTCCGCACTAGATAGATTCAAGCTACTAGTTTCTGACCCCTCTTAATAGTACGGTCAAACTAGTAAAAAGAAACCTATCAATCCGGTCTGTCTCCAAACACCGAGACCGGTAAAACCCTAAGAAAACAATCCTTAATCTTGGATTTTACCTTAGGTGGAGTTTGACCTCGTGAAGCTCGATCGTTCGTCATCGCAAAGCTCGATCCCGCTATGCTTGACTACGCGAAGCTCGACCGCTTGACGCCTGTCTTCGCAAAGCTCATCCTTGCTAAGCTTGACCTTGCTCAGGATGTCTCATATCGTCTTCATCCTCCTCACATCCTTGCTCGCTTTTATCCTGCAATCAAACTGAGACTACAATACGTATACTCAATACACAATATTAGTCTCAAATATAGGCCGTCATTAATCACCACCAGAGAAACTACTCCACACAGGAGTTAGCTCGACAGTTTCTCTTTCCAGTGAAATGACGCAACCATATTCAACGAGTAGCAAATGAGTATGAGATAGAATACAATCATATAGATCGTAGATGATAAACACATACGCACATGATCTATACTACTCATGACATGAGATCAATCAAATCAAATGACCAAAGTGATGAGCTCACCCTCAACATATGTGTCGATATCAAATTTATAACTGGAGTCATCAACCTCAGGATTTAACATATCACATCTTGATTAACCAATTTTCACAAGCTTGATGCAACCACCGAGCTCATCCTCTACATATGCATCAATATCAAACCCGCAACCGAGGAAAACATCCAATTCAGGGTTTACTGATAATCAATTCAATTTACTTGTGCTAAATCAGGATTTATCTAAGTTGTCATTTGATCAACAAAACTGATATTCTCTAGATTAAATTTGATCATCATGGATTTATCCAAATTATCATTAATCATCAAAACCTAGATACTTAGATCTACCTAGATCCAACAGCAATTCCTTCGATTCCGGCCGCCATTCTTCGATTAGCTTCTGTTTCACCATCTCCAGCAGGTCCTTGTCCTCTTCCCGAGCCATCCCAGCCACTTCATCTTCTCCAGTGAGCTGCCATCGTCACCCTGGTCGCCGCATGCACCGTGTCGTGCCGTGCCGCCTCGCCGTGGAGAGCCCTCCTGGCTGCTTCGCAGGCCGATCCAGCCCCTCCATCACCTTTCCCATCCCACCAGCATCCTCCTAGACATTCTTTTTGCCATGTTTGATCACCTCGCCATCATTTCCGGCAAGTGTGTTCGTCTTTTAGGTTGATAGATTACTGATTAAGTGCGAACGAATTGAGAGGGTTGTCTTTCTACTACTAAAACTATCAATCTAGGGTTTAAAGAAATAAAGAGAAAGTATGAAAACTAGGGTTTTAGAAACAGAAATAAAAAACTAGGGTTTCGGGAATTCCATGACCATCAGGCTTAATTCTATCCAAGGTCCGAGAATTGTAAGTTAGTTTCAATTGTTTTCCAAGACAGATTTAGTTACTAGTACAGTCGCTGGTATAATAGTTAGAGGATCCCTTCCACGGTTAAGTCTGGCAAGGGCCTCTCTCTTGTTCAGAGTCCAACATCAAGGCACCAATGACTCCAAAACTCTCCTAAATTCTTGCTAAGGCTCAACTGTTATGTTTGTTGCCAGAACGAGAATAGAGGGTTTAGAGGAAGAAAATGTAAGAAACTAACTACAGAACTTAAGATCGAGACCAAGGAGGAATTACATCTTCCGGATAAGGTCAGCCCTAACCCTAGAAGTTTATTACTCGCAAAAAATCATAAAAATACAGAAATAATAAGAAATAACTGAAAACTTACTTGATTGCATCAAAGAATTAGGTCTGCCATCCTTGTCGGCTTACAAACTTGGAAACTAGAATAAAAATAGAGAATGGGGCTCTTCTAACCTAAAACTAAAATAAACTAAACTAAGGAAAGCATAAAATATGTTTAATTGAGCTAAAAGCTTCTCTATTTATAATACAATAAGTTAACGTGTACAAATATAACTCTTGTCATGTAGACAATGGAATCCAGCTTCAAACGGCATGCAAAACAGTTAAATCAGAGCCAAAACGACCAAAAACAACCCAAACTCAGCTGGAACCCAAGCCGGGCATGACCAGTGGCACGGGTTGTGCCCTGGGCCGAGCACAGGTCGTTCCTATGGTCATGTTGGGCTCGGTCCAGGGTCTGATGAGGCCATCACTCCTTCGGATACACGCACCAACCATAATCCTCCACTTATTACACATGGACCAATAACGCACGGTCGAGCCCGATTATTGCATTGCCAGGTGAACTCGTTCCTAAGTTTATATATATATGGTTTTGAGAATGGTTTACTACCTAATGGTGATAATATTGTACTTAGAAACCATGGAGAGGACCAGCAAGGACGAGAGGACCAACAAGGAGCCCAAGTCGAGTTGGAGTCCAAGATGGATTCGAGTTGGAGTCCGGTTCGGACATCCAGGAGCAGCCTGCCTTCAAACGACCATAACTCCCTCATACGATGTCCGATTGGGACGTTCTTATAGTCCACGGAGAAGCCCACGACGAGCTCTTTCCAATGGATCTAGTCATACGTCCAAATTCCTTCTGGACAGCCGGAAATTAACAAAACAAGTTTTGACTAGATTGTGATTCGGCCAAGTCAGTGCTGCGCACCTTGTTTCGGGCCTTCGGCCCATGTATTCCCTAGTAGGGCGTGAGAAACCCTAGCCACGCCGCCTCTTCATATACTCAGTAGTGATCACTATTTAGATTTGGAGTTTGCTTAGATTATTCTGTCATTGCAGTTTCACCGAACTCGGTTTGTGAAATCCCAACTCGTGAGCTTAATACAATTCACAATTCAATTGCTTCTTCTTCGTTCTTGCTTGTGTTCTCGATTTGCAGTAGGAACAAGCCTTCGTGGTGAGGTCAATCCGTGCGTGCGCGTGGTTGATAACCAAAGGAGCCGTGGTGTAGCGGTTGCAGGTTTTGGATCGGTTCTAAATCAAAAGCCGGATCGTCAACGTCGAGTTCTCCACTAATCGACTTACCATACCTGTCGAAAGATTGGGCACCGTTTCCCATCAAGTGGTATCAGAGCTAGGGTTGCCCATCAGGTATTCCTTGTATCCATCCGTTTATCATTGTTCCATCACCTAGAGTCCAGAAAAAGCCTTAAAAAAAAGTTAGGGTTCATAGTCTTTCAGCTGTCCAAACCATTTTGGGCCTTTGCAATTTCATTTTCTATTTTGCTTTGTTGAGTTTGTGTCCGTGGTCAGTGCCTTGTTGCTGGTTTAGAGTCGTGTTCGTTCATCTGTGCCCTAGTTTCCATCTTGTTGCCATCATTGTCATCATTTTTCTGCAAACCTAAACCTAGCCACGTCAAGTCCATATCGACCACTCCTATCCACTACCAAATTCACCACACCTCTGCCACAAGCCGAGATCACATAACCTATCCAAAACAAAGATCAATTCCTTTTTCCGCGAGTGATTTTACCCGTCCCCAGTAAAACAGACATAACTTTCGCATACGGACTCCGTTTTGGACGTTCTTTATATCTGCGGACATCTACAGAAAAAGTTACATCTGATTCTCCCCCACTTTGTCGGGTTCAGAAAAATTTTTGAGCCCAAAATCGGCTTGGAAGGTGTCGTTTTCACCATCGCTTCACCTTCACATATCCGTTTTTGGTGCTTCCAGAACTGTGAGTTTCCAACACCATTGCTTAAATTAGTGTGTAACACAACAGAAAAAGAGTGAAAAAGAAAGAGAAGCAATAGCAAGAAAAAGGAAAAGAAGGTGATTTGAACTTCTATTTTGCATCTGCTATTATCAGTTCTCAGCACTTGTTCCATAACCTATTGATTTGAACTAGCTCTATGTGCACGTATAGGCCAGCAACTGTGACTAGTACTTCATATACTTATTTAGCTTTGCTAATCTGTCTTCGAATTTTGGTAATCCTTGCTACCATATTGTGCCATCCGAGCTACACTTCCTTTTGATCAGTTCAGGTTCATACTTGTAATCGTTGTGCCCACGCTACATACGGTGTCACCATCCTGCCGATTGTGCCATCCACTGCTTTGGTAAGAGCCTTGTAAGAGCGTGGTAAGACTCTTTGTGAGAGTCCCACTTGCCACCACCTAGTAGTCATAGGGATAATACTCCTGTGTTGTCTTCTGTTTTTGACTACTAACCATGGCAAAACCACAAACAAGAGCTCGAGCTGCAGAAGAGGGAAATGAAATCCGCAAGATGCTGGCCGACATCAATGCAAAACTTGATAAGAACATTGACGACATGGCTCGAACCAATCGTGAGAACCAGACTGCATTTGAGAGGATGGACCGACGCATCTCCAACCTTGCTACCAGGTTGGACAATATGGAGCAGTAGCGTCCACCTCATGGAGATGAAGAAGAAGAGGAGCAAGCTGCCTCCCATGAAGTTGAAATTGAAGACGCCGACACGGAGGTTGCTGTACAAACTGAGCACCGCAACATGGCTACCAAGTGCCGTGTTCCCCACGATATTCGCCAACAGCAATGAGTGCATCACAATCGACACGGCATGGAAGGTAACTATTTTTGTGGGAATGACGATCCGTTTGCTAAGGTAAAACTTTCCATCCCATCCTTTTCTGGTGCATATGATGCAGACGCTTACTTAGATTGGGAGATGAGTGTTGAACAAAAATTTAATTCCCATCTAGTTCCTGAAATTCATAGAGTTAGGCAAGCCACCAGTGAGTTTAAAGATTTTGCTATCATTTGGTGGAACGAAATAGTGAACCTTGGGGTAGAGCTGACACTTGGGATAGCTTGAAGTGAGCTATGCGGAATAGATTTGTTCCTCCTTTTTATAAACGTGATTTACTTAAGAAATTACAACTCTTGAATCAGGGGAATAAATCTATAGAGTAATACTACCAAGAGCTACAAATAGACATGTTGCGTTTTGGAGTAGTGGAGGCTCAGGAGGAAAAGTTGGCTCATTTTTATGGGGGTTTATGACGTGAAATTCAGGACATTATTGATTACAAATATTATAATAATATCAATAAGTTGTTCCAGCTTGCTATGTTGGCAGAAAAAGAATTGCAGGGACGACACGGACAACCAAGGACAAGAAGCAATTTCGGTGGTACCTCTGCATCAAGGCCGACGCAGGGGCAAGCCAAACCTGCCCATCTTCTTCTTTCCGATCTGCTGCACCTTCAACAAATAGGACATGATCAATAGCACCACCTCCACCTCCACGAACTTCTGAGGTGAGCAAAACTTCTAATGTGCAGGCGCTAGCAAATAGTTCTTCATCGGTTGCTTCCACGGGTTGCACGAAAGGGATTGTGTGCCACTGCTGCAAGGACATGGGACATGTCATGAAGGATTGCCCAAGTCAGCGCGCATACATTGCTACTGAGGATGGTGGGTACATTAGTGCAAGTGATGTGGAAGATGAATTAGTTCTTGCAGCTAACCATGCAGGTGATGATGAATTTGAACATGATGTGGACAGCGATGATGAGGAAACTTTAGGCACTGCGGCGACGGATAACTACCGGACCTTTATTTTGCAACGAGTGTGGAGCACAATTTGTTGCAGATGTTCCTCATTGTCAAGGACCGACGTGTTAGAACCATAATTGATGGTGGGAGCTGCAACAATTTGGTGAGTTTAGATCGGGTCAAGAAGCTTGGCTTGACCACACGTGCACATCCCCATCCATACCATGTTCAATGGTTCAACAATAGCGGTAAAGTAAAGGTAACACAAACTGCAAGACTACAATTTTTCATTGGATCATACCATGATGTGGCTGATTTTGATGTAGTACCTATGCAAGCATGTTCACTTTTATTAGGCCAGCCATGGGAATATGATACTGAAGCAACTCATCATGGTAGAAGTAACAAATATACTTTTGTGCACAAAGGAAAGAAAATTACTTTACTTCCTATGACACCTTCTGAAATTGTGCACTTTGATAGAGAAAGAACTGGAAATGAGAAAAAGGAGAATGCTTTGAAATCTGAAAGGAAACAAACAACGAAAAATGTTGCACCATCTAGCTCTAAGGCCGCTGCAATTAAGTTGAAGAGTGGAGTTCTCCTTGCAACCAAATCTAACCTTGCTGAAATTGAAGAGAATGATGTGATGTGCTATGCTTTGATATGCAAAGATGCTTTGTTTTCACTTGATGATATATCTAGCACTTTGCCCCCTCCTATCACTAACCTTTTGCAGGAGTATGAGGACGTTTTTCCCGCTGAGATACCCCCGAGGCTGCCCCCAATTAGAGGTATTGAGCACCAAATCAACTTGATTCCGGGAGCATCATTACCAAACCGTGCTGCGTACAGGACAAATCCAAAGGAGACAAAGGAAATCAGTGACAAGTGCAAGAGCTTTTGGACCGCGGATATGTACGAGAAAGCCTTAGTCCTTGTGTTGTTCCTGTGCTTTTGGTTCCAAAGAAAGATGGTAGTTGGCGTATGTGTGTAGACTATAGAGCCATTAACAATATTATAATACGGTATCGTCATCCTATTCTTAGGTTAGACGACATGCTTGACGAGTTCAGTGGTTCTATTGTTTTCACAAAGGTTGACTTGCGTAGTGGATACCACCAAATAAGAATGAAATTGGGAGATGAATGGAAAACTACATTTAAAACTAAGTTTGTGCTTTATGAGTGGTTAGTAATGCCTTTTGGTTTAACTAATGCTCCGAGCACTTTCATGCGTTTAATGAACGAGGTTTTATGTGCTTTCATTAGAAAATTTGTGGTGCTTTACTTTG
This sequence comes from Pharus latifolius, assembly GCA_019359835.1. Taxonomy (NCBI): domain Eukaryota; kingdom Viridiplantae; phylum Streptophyta; class Magnoliopsida; order Poales; family Poaceae; genus Pharus; species Pharus latifolius. The sequence continues at coordinate 31,081,248 of CM033325.1, read as the reverse complement.
ATGATATCTTGATCTATAGCAAGTCCTTGGATGCACATGTTGAGCATTTGGTTGTTGTTTTTAATGCTTTGAGAGATGCACGCTTGTTTGGTAATCTTGAGAGGTGCACCTTTTGCACGGGTCGAGTTTCTTTTCTTGGATATGTTGTTACTCCACAGCGAATCGAGTTGGATGAAACAAAAATTGAAGCTATCAAGAGCTGGCCGACCCCTGAGACGATCACCTAGGTGCGTAGTTTTCACAGTCTTGCAGGTTTCTATCGACGCTTTGTGAAAGATTTCAGCACCATTGCCTCCCCACTGAATGAGTTGATAAAGAAGGGCGTTCCTTTCCGATGGGGGCCAGCACAAGAACAAGCTTTCAACACGTTTAAGGAGAAGATTACACATGCACCTCTACTCCAACTTCCAGATTTTGGTACGACTTTTGAAATAGAATGTGATGCTAGTGGAATTGGAATAGGAGGAGTGCTGCTGCAGGAGGGTAAGCCTGTTGCCTACTTTAGTGAGAAGTTGAATGGGCCATCTCTGAATTACTCCACTTATGATAAGGAATTGTATGCTTTAGTGCGAGTTTTGGAAACTTGGCAACATTATCTTTGGCCTAAGGAATTTGTTATTCATTCTGATCATGAATCTTTGAAACACATTAGAAGTCAAGGCAAACTGAATAAAAAACATGCTAAATGGGTTGAATTCATAAAGTCATTTCCATATGTCATTAAACATAAGAAGGGAAAAGAAAATGTCATTGCTGATGCTTTGTCTAGGAGTTATACCATGTTGTCACAACTAGATCAGAAGATTTTTGGCCTAGAAACGATCAAAGAGTTATATGCCACTGATTTGGATTTTAAAGAAGCTTTTGAAAATTGTAAGGAAGGGAGACCATGGAATAAATATGTGTTGAATGATGGATTGCTTTATCGTGCTAACAAGCTATACGTTCCAACTAGCTCCGTTCACGTTTTATTTTTGCAGGAAGCACATGGAGGTGGTTTGATGGGTCATTTTGGAGTGAAGAAAACTGAAGATGTGCTGTCCACTGACTTCTTTTGGCCCAAGATGAGACGCGACATCGAACTCTATGTGTCACGCTACACTAGTTGCAACAAAGCTAAGTCTCGCTTAAATCCACATGGTCTTTATATGCCTCTTCCTGTTCCTTGTGCTCCCTGGGAGGACATTTCAATGGACTTTATTTTAGGATTGCTTAGGACCAAGAGGGGGAGGGATAGTATTTTTGTGGCTGTAGATTGTTTTTCTAAAATGGCACATTTCATACCTTGTCATAAGAGTGATGATGCTACACATATTGTTGAATTGTTTTTCCGTGAGATTGTACGCATACATGGAGTGCCAAACACTATTGTTTCAGATCGTGACGCAAAGTTTGAGTCATTTTTGGAGAAGCTTGTGGAATAAATTGTGTACGAAGCTGCTGTTTTCTACTACATGTCATCCCCAAACAGATGGACAAACTGAGGTTGTCAACCGCACATTGTCCACCATGTTGTGGGCTGTTCTAAAGAAGAATTTGAAGATGTGGGAAGAGTGTTTACCACACATTGAGTTTGCTTATAACAGATCGGTACACTCCATGTGGGACCCTCATTTGAGGAATCCGGTGGCAACCGCCCAGGTGGATTGCACTCAGAAATAGTACATTGCAGCTCACAACAAAAGGATGCATTATATAAAAATGCGAGTAATTAAAAACAAGTGCTGATCACAGGGACCAACATTACAATAACTTAGCGCCAAAATGACGTATTTAAATGTTGATACAAAATTAAGGAGTTTTCGACACAAAGGTCGGCACAAAATGAAACAACAATAGTAAGCAAAAGGACTTCATCAGTCTTGGTCTTCAACTGCAGCAGTGTTGCACGGGCCTTCTTCACATCGGACTCCACTTGGTACGTAACCCTCTAACAAGCTGGGTCTTCAGTTTCTTCTTCTTGTTCCATATTGGGTTCAAGTCCGTAGGACTCAGGGTCAATGAATCCTTCTTCTAAATTTGCTTGTAAAAGCAAGGGTGAGCACATTGTCCACATGGTGCTCAACAAGTCCTAAATAAGAATGCAGGTAGATATATAGATGAGAGGGAAATTCTCAAAGAATGGCTCTTTGGCTTTATATATATATATGTATAGAATAGATTTTCACACTCAGTTTTGAAGAAAAGATCTTTATTGTCAAAAGCAGGGATTTTAAAACCCTAAGCTAGATTTTCAGAAAATGTTGTGTGTGGCGGTCTTTCATGAGTCACCACTTTACTCAAATTTTGTGAAAACTTTCCAAAAGCTACTTGTGTTGCATCGACGTGGATAGAATCCATCGCGCGCAGACTCCATAACCTAGGAGCTCAGAGTATCCGATACTTTTTATACTTTGCAAAGGTGTACCACCTTAATCCACCGATCATTCGGCTTTCAAGTCGGTACCTCTCCAAGCGACTTTTATGCATGTGACAAGGCCGAAATGACACAACAGTTTACAGTCCTAGCATTAACAATTCCCTGCCCGGTAAATACACAGTTAAGTCTCAAGTACCGTTGTGGGTCCTCCCCACTGCCTTACTTCCTAGCCTGGGTCTATGTTCTCGCAAGACACATAGCCTCTCTTGATTACAGCCGCGCACGACTTAATCTGGCATAGGGCGTCTTCCTTCTTTCCACCTTTTCCTCTCATAATTTTTCTGAACTCACATCACTCACGGCCCTCACTGGCCCACCAGTTTCTTGCAAGAAACCAGACCGACAACCATTGCAGGGAAAAGCTAATACTGGGAAAGCTACTAAGTTGCGCCCGTCCCATTCTGGGCAAATGGTTGGTACGTTTTTCATGCCGCATGGAAGTACAACACAAAGTTCTAGTCCTTATGAATCTTTAGTGAGGAGTCTTTCACATTCCCAGTGCACACACAGCACCATTCAATCAAACCGTCCTCACTATCAATTTCAATCACATTTTCTTTCACAAAAAGGGGTTTTGAATTATGCTTTTCTCATATGTGACCATTCAACATTTAACATATAATCTTGAGCATAGCATAGCCTAAGTATGATATTCTAGGGTGACAAGGGTGCATGGATGTTCAATGTCAAAAGGGGCTTTACAATTATTTAGGTCATATCTAGTCACTTTATTTGAATATAACTCTTTTGTGATTGAATATAAGGCATGCATAAACTTGAAAACAGTTAATATACTTCATTTCAAAATATTGGGCTAGACATGATCAAGGGTTTGAGACTTGCCTTGCAGTGATGGGTCTAGCTGCTCAGATGATTCCTCGAAGATCTCTTCCCCTCCTTCAACTTCTGATTCCACGGCAGACACAAACAACACATACACACCATATAAGCACACAAGTACTAGAAAATAATAATTAATTATATCATGTATGCAGGGGAAAAGGTTTGGACAAGGTCACTTGGTGTTGATTGAAGAGATAGGCTCAAAAAGACTTGAATGTCGAAGGCCTGACATTCAGTTCATGGCTAGACATAGCCCTAAGTTGGTCCTAGGTCTGTTTTCTGGAGATGTGACAGTAGGGAATATTGTAGAACATGGCTTCAAAGGCTTAGTGGACAAAGTGGCATTTCAATAGCTCAAATGTAACAGGTCTAACTCACTCAATGCCACTGGTGGACATGCACTGACATAGTGCCAGATATGGCCAGAAACTAGGGCATGGCATAACTTTTGATCCAGGGCTCCAATTGATGCACAACTTTGTCTGGGAGTTAGGCCTTGATAACAGGAACAAATTAGTCAACAGGCTCAAGGGTAGAAAGTGGCCGGACGGCGATGAACGGCGTCGATGAACCACGGTGGCGACACGGCACAGACATGGTTCTGGACAAAACTTGGCATGATCATAACTTTTGAACTAGGCTGATTCAGGGTTTGAGCTTGTGGAGTAAAATACTCAGGGGGTTGAGGCCTAGCTAAATGACAAGGTTGCATCAGCTGGTTCGGCCGGAAAGTGAACTCTGGTGAACGGAGCCGAAGACGAAGGCACTGATTTGGGCGTTTTTGATTGAAGGCGTTTGAGCTCAATTCCTTGCTTGTGAAGCATCTAGGGGATAACAGGAAGCTATTGGGGTGCTCAATTTTGCCAGGGAATGGCTGGAGAAGCTCGGCGGCGTTCTCCGGCGAACTGACAGAATCCGAAATTGGGGATTCTTTGCTCGAGCCAAAATTGGGGATTTCAATCGTGCGGGCTTACTTCTCCTAGCTTACTGATCATATTTCTCTGCTGGCAAGAGGATCAATTTGGCTTGAATCACTCGGCATTGGGGGAACACGGCAAAAAGAAAATCTCGATGATCGCCGGCGCTAGGTCTTGTCGGAGTTCAATTAAAAGCTATGAAACGGACAAGAAGGTGAGGGGAACTCACTGGTAGCTTTGGATTGGAGAGAGATGCTACGGTTGAGGCCGGCACCGTGAGCTCCAGAAGTGGCTCGCCGAGGAAGAAGACGACGATGGCAATGGCAAGCTCTAGAGCTAAGTTTCGGGTTGCTAGTGAAGTGGGGTGTGGAGTGAAGCACAGGGTGAACGAGGCTTTATATAGCCGTGGGGTTGAGTCCTCGGGAGCGGCAGCAAATCGACGGGGGATACTCTCTGGCGCCGGAACAGTCAACGAGGCGTGTTGGGACACGGCGGGAGCTCTGCCAGAGACGAAGGTATCGAGCGATATTTGGATTCGACAGAACGACAGGATGGCGAGTCTCGGCATGGCAGCAATGTGGCAGCAAAGCTCTGACAGCAGCAGGCACGCGCGCGCGAACGGTGAAGCTGCGGTCTCCAGTCATCGCCACGGTGGTGTTCCTTGGCGCGACGTGAGCACGTGCGGACACGTAGGATTCGGCCGTTGGCGGAGGCGAATCTGGCCGGCGGTGAAGGCTACGGTGGTGGTTCACGGCAACGGCAACAGCTACGGTCGAACATCCTCTGGTCGTGGTCGTGCACGCGGGGCTCTGGTCGAAGTCGAAGAAAGGGGCCAGGGACTTGTTTGTGACGCTTTGGACTGATTTGTGAAGATTCTTCTTGGGATTTAGGACCTGATTGCAAATTTGGGATTCTAAAGGGTTGATTTGCAATCTGATTTTGCAGATGAGTGTTACCAAAATACTTGGACTCATCAACCAGGCAAAATGGCAAAATCTGATAAGATCTGAAGGTTTCGACAAAAATCGAAAATAGGGTAATTAGGGTTTGACATTTTTGTCGGGGCTGAAACTAGGGTTTCGGTTGAGATTTTTGAGTTCTTCCAGAAGGGAAAAACGTTCAAAAAAGTGAAAGAAAGATAACCATTTGATCAGATTAGAATTTGGAGATGATTTGAGACTTTTAGCCTTTTTGGGCTTTTTGAAAATTCTGAAAAGGACTAATCTGAAATACTTTTGGACTGAAAGGTGAAAATGATCTGGGAGATGAAGTTTAGCTGCCAACTTTTTAGGTTAAGGTAGTGGCACACCTGAGATCATGATTTTGAGATAAGAGATCAAAATAGGGTTGAGACATCTGGGATTTCAAGGAAGATATGCTCACTCGCAAGCAGAAAAGATAGCAAAAACAGGGATGTTACACTCCACCACAAAGGTAAGTCCTTCTCAGGTAGTGTATGGTTTTAACCCTCGTGCTCCAATTGATCTTTTTCCTTTGCCTACATCTAAGAGAATGAATTTTGATGCTAAAAATCACGCTGAATTTGTACTCAAACTGCATGAAACAACTAAGAAAAACATAGAGCGAATGAATGAAATGTATAGGATTGCGGGCAGTCAAGGTAGGAAAGAAGTAAAACTTGAACCGGGTGATTTAGTTTGGTTACACTTGAGAAAAGATAAGTTTCCAGTATTACGAAAGTCTAAACTAATGCCTCGAGCTGATGGTCCTTTTAAAATACTTGAGAAGATTAATGATAATGCATATAAACTTGAGTTGTCTGTAGATTTTGGGATTAGTCCCACATTTAACATGTCAGATTTGAAGCCGTACTTGGGAGAGGAAGACGAGCTTGAGCCGAGGACGGCTCCACTACAAGACGGGGAGGATGATGAGGACATCACTCCTTCGGATACACGCACCAACCATAATCCTCCGCTTGTTACACAAGGACCAATAACGCACGGCCGAGCCCGATTGTTGCATTACCAGATGAACTCATTCCTAAGTTTATATATATATATATATATATATATGGTTTTGAGAATAGTTTACTACCTAATGGTGATAATATTGTACTTAGGAACCATGGAGAGGACCAGCAAGGAGCCCAAGTCGAGTTGGAGTCCAAGATAGATTCGAGTCGAAGTCCGGTTCGGCCATCCAGGAGATGCCTGCCTTCAAACGACCATAACTCCCTCATACGAAGTCTGATTGGGATGTTCTTATAGTCCACGGAGAAGCCCACGACGAAATATTTCCAATGGATCTAGCTCCATATCCAAATTCCTTCTGGATCGCCGAAAATTAACAAAACAAATTTCGACCAAATTCTAATTCGGTCAAGTCGGTGCTGTGACACCATGTTTCGAGCCTTCGGCCCATGTATTCCCTAGTAGGGCGTGAGAAACCCTAGCCACGCCGCCTCTTCATATACTCAGTAGTCATCACTGTTTAGATTTGGATTTTGCTTAGATTATTCTGTCATTGCAATTTCGCCGAACTCGGTTTGTGAAATACCAACTCGTGAGCTTAATACAATTGGCAATTCAGTTGCTTCTTCTTCGTTCTTGCTTGTGTTCTCGATTTGCAGCAGGAACAAGCCTTCATGGCGAGGTCAATCCATGCGTGCGCGTGGTTGATAACTAAAGGAGCCGTGGTGTAGCAGTTGCAAGTTTTGGATCGGTTCTAGATCGAAAGCCGGATCGTCAACGTCGAGTTCTCCACCAATCGACTTACCATACCTGTCGGAAGATCGGGCACCGTTTCCCATCAGGGTCCCTTAGGGCCCTTTTTCTCCAGTTTTAGTGTTTTTAATCGAAATTGGTCCAAACGAACTGAAAACACAAACGCTCCCAAATATTGTAGGCATGATCCCTGGAACATAACGAACACAAATGTGAAAGAGGATTGTAAAAATGATACAAAAAGTTACATAAAAAGAGTTTTCAGCACATCTTCACTATCAAATGTAGGATAAAGCACTTCCAATTAATCACTTATCACTAGCCTTCTTTGTTCTTGATCTTGTTCATCGAATGTTTCTTTTCTGACTAAACCAATTTGTAATTCTGGTGGAAGCATGGCTTCGACATCGTAGACCAGGAAAAATGGCGTTTCTCTAGTTACTCGACTGGTTGTAGTTCGAACGGCCCAAAGTACTGAGTTGAGCTCATCGACCCGAACTCCCAAACAATTTTGTAAACGGTCAAAGACTCGTTTTTAATGTCTTGAATCACCTGGTCATTGGCACGTTCAACTGCTCGATTGCTCTGAGGATGAGAAACAGATGCAAAGTGTATTTTTTATCCCAAGATCCTCACAATATTGCTGAAACAAATCACTAACGAATTGCTTCCCGTTATTTGTTATAAGGCAACTTGGAACGCCAAAGGGAGTAACGATGTTTGTTGCAAGGAATTTATTAGCTGCTTGAGCAATTATTGATACGACTGGTGTGGCTTCCATCCACTTGGTGAATGTGTTGATGGCCATGAACAGCTATCAAAAATTTCCGGTTGCATGAGGCAGTGGTTCCAGAATATATACCCCCCAGGTGGCAAAGGGCCACGTAGTGGGATAGTTTGTGATGCATTAGTTGGTCAATGCATTTGACGGCCATGGAATTGGCACTGTTCACATGTTCTGACTAGCTTTTTACATCATGAAGGGCTGTCGGCCAGTAATATCCTTATCGGAAGGCCTTTCCGATCAGCGTGTGGTATGATGCATGGTTACCGCATAAGCCCCCATGGATTTCACATAGGAAAAGGATTCCTTCTCCCTGTGAAATGCAGCGCATAAGTGCATCGAGGGCACCATTTTGGTATAAGACACCATCGACCAAGGTGTACATGCGTGTTTTGTGAATCATTTGATCAAATTCGACTTCTTCCTCAGGTAGTTTCCCATTCACTAGATAATCACTGGTCGGAATCATCTAATTTGTGTCATACTCGAGGAGTGCAGTACGGACTGTTGTTGCTTCTTGTTCAGTTAAAGAAAGCTTACTCAATTTTTCAAGAAAAGTTTCGGCTGAGGCAAGTGATCAAGTAGAACCGACTCGAGCAAGTTGATATGCCACAAAATTTTCTTTTCGTGGGACATACTGAACCTCAAAACTATAGAAATTTTTTTTTATTTTCCTCACTTCGACCAGGTATGTGGACATTTTTGGGTCAGATCACTGGTACTCTTTTCCAACTTGGTTTTTTGACTAGTTGTGAATCACCTTTCACAAATAGTCGATGGACTTGAAGAGCTCGAGCCATATGGAGTCCAGCTAGAAGACCTTCATACTTTGCTGTATTATTGTTGGCCGAAAAGTTTAGCTAAATCACATACCAGAATTTTTTACCTTCAGGAGAGACGAGCACAACTCTGGCCTCTACACCTTGGAGGTTTAAGGATCCATCAAAATGCATCGTCTGTTGGTCAAAGTGCTCAATGACTTGTTCGGGTTCTACATTAATCCATTCAGCGATAAAGTTAACCATAATCTTGGATTTAATCGCTATTCGAGCGACAAAATGGAGGTTGAATTCTCCTAATTTGATCGCCCATTTTGACACATGACCAGAAGATTCTTTATTCTGAGCACTTCCCCCAATGGGAAAGAATATGGTACAATAATTTTGTGTGCTTGAAAATAATGTTGAAGCTTTTTGAAATCATTAGGAGTGCGTATAATAATTTTTGTACTTCTAGATATTGTTCCTTTGATTCATGGAATACTTCATTGACATAGTAAACTGGTCATTGGATTCCATCTCTTTCTATGACCAGTGGAACACTTACTGTTTGTGAAGTTGCCACAAAGTATACCATCAATGGTTCCTTAGGAAGGGGTGAAATCAAGGTGGGTGTACTTGCAAGTTACTTCTTGATCTCTTCAAAAGCTTGATTTGCCTCTTTCAACCAGTGGAAACCATCGTGTTTCTTGAGGACTTTGAAGAATGGAAGTCCCCGATAGCCCAATCGTGATATAAAGTGACTAAGAACTGCCATATAGCCTGTTAGGCGTTGGACTTCTCTCGGTTTGTAGGTGGTCTCATCTGTTTAATTGCTCGGATTTTCTCAGGCTTAGCTTCAATTCCATGAGCAGATACCAAAAATCCAAGTAACTTGCTAGATGCAACACCAAAGACGCACTTCTCAAGACTTAGTTTGATAGAATGCTTTCTAAGATTGTCAAAAGTTTCTACTAGATTAGCAAGGTGGTCTGAGCGTTTGGTGCTTTTGATGACCAAGTCATCTACATAAGCTTCTAGATTACGTGCCAACTGTTCAATGAAGGCTTTTAGCATAAGTTGCTAGTATGTGGGCGCCAACGTTCTTACGCCCAAATGGCATTTTTACATAGCAATAGATGCCAAAAGGCGTGATGAAGGCAGTTTTTTCTTCATCTTCACATGCCATGCTTACTTGGTGATACTCTGAGTAGGAGTCCAAAAAGCTCATCACTTCACAACTTGCGGTAGATTTGACAAATTGGTCGATGCGAGGAAGGGAAAAATCATCCTTCAAACAGGCATGATTGAGGTCGGTGAAGTCGACGTACATGTGCCATTTGCCATTGGCTTTCTTCACCATGACTGGATTTTCAAGCCACTCGGGGTGATTGATCTCACAAATGAATCCAACTTTAAGAAGTTTGTCGAGTTCAACTCTAATTGTTTCTTGTCGGTCCAGAGCAAAACATCTGAATTCTTTCTTTATGGGCCGTTTGTCAGGTTGAATTGCTAGTATGTGCTCAATCACTTCTCTAGGGACTCTGGGCATGTCAGATGGTTGCCATGCAAACACATCTATATTTGTACAAGGAAAGCAATGAGTGCATCTTCCCATTTGCTGTCCAGGCCAGAGCCCATGCGGATAGTTTTGGAAGGGTCGTTCAGAAATAATGGTACTTCATGAATTTCATCTTGGGGCTTTGGGGCCACATCTTTTTCTTTGTTTTCAATTGATGTTCGAATAGAGTTTACCTCCCAAAGAGGTAATTGGTTGATTAGTCCTAGAGTCATCTTGTCGCAAGACAAAACGGTCTTTTGGTCACCACGAACGGTAATCACACCCTTTGGACTTGGCATCTTAATGCATTGATATGCATAATGAGTTGCCATCATGAACTTAGTCAATGTATAACGACCAAGGATGACGTTCTAGGCTACATTAAAATCGATCACTTCGAAAGTAACAAGTTCATTGTGGAAGTTTCCGGGGTCACCAAATGTTACTGGAGGTGTTATTTGGCCTATCGGTTTGGCCAAAGATCTAGGAATCACACAGTGAAAAGGATTCTTGATCGGTTGGAACTTAGATCGAGGGACCTGCATAGCATCAATGGCACTAGAGAATAGAATATCAATGCATTGCTCCCATTGACTAAGACTATACCTACTTTGTAATTGCCAATAGTGGATGTGATGACCAAAGGATATCTGTGCGATCGGGACAAATTCTTTGGACAATCATCCCTTCCAAAGATAAGAGAAGTCTCTGACCATTTGAGAAATTGAGGTTTTATTGGAGAACAATCAATGGCATTTACCTCGTGCCGAGCTGCTTTAAATTGCCATTTGGAGGTATAAGCAAAGGAGCCCTTGACGATCACATTAATGTGTGGATCCGGATTTTGATATGGTGATTCTTCATTACCACTTTGGTCGTTGGCTCCATTGGACCCCTCCCCCCCCCCCCCACCCCCCCCCCCACCTTCATTAGGAGTGGGGTAAGGTCCCTTTCCAATCATAAATGACAATGTTTTAAGTCATGTCCTGGCACCTTGTGCAAGGGACACCACTTATTCTTTTGGTCATCATTATCGGCGTCGACCAATTTGCCTTTCTTGGCTTGATCGTCAGAAGGATGTGCCTGTTGCTGTTGTCAAGTAGCATTAGAATGAGTAGAAGAGTATGGTTGTGGTATTATAAGTTTTGGTCATTGTGATCGATCCTTCTTTTTGTTATTTGGGCCTGACTTCTTCTTGCTCTTCTTAGCTTGCAGCTTTCTTAATCAAACCAGGTTGAGGAGGTTGGTTCCCTTTATCTGTCATCCTGTTCCACTGGGCTGCTTCGCTTACAGTAGTGTAACGGTCAACCATGTCAAACAGTTCTTCGATAATCTCGGGTGGGTTGATGTTGAGGTCTTCAATAAACCTTGTATATTGAACTCCTTTCTTGAATGCTCTAATGAGAGATGACTCCAATATTTCAAGAATGATATTTCAAATATGAATAAAACACTTGATAAACTACCGAAGTGTTTGTCTAGTGTTTGGCGCAGCTGGTGAAGGTCGTCCTCTTTTCCTGATTGCACATATGTTCCTTGGAAATTGACTATCAAAACAAACTACCACAGAAACAGACATCCAGGACGGCACATCACAGACGATTATGAACTTTTCAATGGAACACCGTCTGCAAAGACCTGTCGGGAGAATATGTTAAGTTATCACAGTCGGTTCTGATGTCAAAACCAACTGTGATAGTCAACCAGACGGTTCTGAACACAAAACCGTCTGTAATGGTCTACTTATCACAGACGGTTTTAAACTAAAACCCGACTATGATAGATACAATCTGTTCTCAATTGAGAACCGTCTGTGATAACTAGAATATCACAGATGGTTCCGTTATCAAAACCGACTGTGATATATGCAATCAGTTCTGAACTCAGAACTGACTGTGATAGTGTAGTATTAGAGATGGTACTAATATCAGAACCAACTGTTCTAAACAGTGCCAGCGCTTTGAATTCCCAACTGTGTTCATTTCGGTCTCCGATCTTCGGCGGCGCCTAGGCGAACATGAAGCGTCTCCTTGGAAATTCTATAAATAGCTTGACAGTGGAATAATTGCCATTTACTTTACAAGTTTTTATAATTCTCAAACGGTTTGACTCCTTAGCTTCTCTGCGCCAATGGCATCCTCAATGGCATCGTCAGCCTCTCCCTCCCCGGTAAGAACTCTCAATCTTTTGGACTTACCCATGTATTGTTAATCCCTGTTCAGTACATTCTTGACCTGTTGATTTGCACAGGGAAGGGGAGCCGTGGAAGACTTAGGCAAGGTGAAAGCCAAGCTGAGGGCCCCCTAGGAGAAGCACACTCAGCTATGGCTTGACCTGGACGATCTCTTCTAGCGCATGAAGACGGATGGTGACAATGCTAGGGCGAGGACGAGACGTCTTCGCGAGGAGAAGCAATCCGCGGATTTTTCCATCGCTGGCTGCGGTTTGACTATGAAGGATACCATCGCGAAGCTTAGGGAGGTCGCAAGCCTTCTCGATGCCGTAGTAGTTGATCCTAAGAAGGACAACTTGTCGCTGGAGGAGTCCTACGTCCTGGCTACAAGTCAAACTCACTTTATTCTAGATGCAGCCAAGACTAAGACCACTCCTTGCCCTAGCATTTTGTATTTTTACTTTTTTTGTAAGTGATGAAAAAAATTAATGAAAAATTTGTTCTTATGTCAATTTTCCAATTTTCCAGCACGTTCTTGGACTGCATGCTATCTTCCCTCTTTCTTTATCTTTCTTTAGCTTTTGGTGAACATTCGACCATACAAAGGTATGTGCACTGTGTGCGATCAAGGAACGACTATCGCGATCATATACATAGAAGCGGCAATCTTTGGCGTGTGAGGGCAGTCCATCGGAGTCCTGCAAATAATATAGAAACAATATAGAAGTTGCACGTCCCATGCAAATAATATAGAAAGAATATAGAAGTTGGGCTTATTTGGCTGGATGGCATTGTGCCATGCCAAACGCGAGTGTGGTGCAACATATTTTTTATGGCGAACAAAAAAAATTTAGAAGCAATATATAAGTTGGGCCTATTTGTTTGGATAGTCCCAAAAGTGTCCGATGCTTCGAGTTCTCAACGTGCTTTGAATATCACAGACAGTTCTGAGGTAAAAAAACGTCTGTGATAGTCACATTACAGACGGTTTTCATGTAAGGACCAACTGTGATAGTCCCAAGAGTGACGACGCTTCGAATTCTCAATGTTCTTTCAATATCACAGACGGTTTTTAACTCAAAACCGTATGTGATAGTCACATTACAGACGGTTTTTTTGTAAGGACCGAATGTGATAGTCCCAATGTAAGGACCGACTGTGATAGTCCCAACAGTGATCGACACTTCAAATTCTCAACGGTGTGTTGTGTCATTTCGGGTTCTAATGTTCGCGTGGCACACTAGCCTAGGAACATGAAGCGTCGCCTTGGAAATTCTATAAATAGCTTATTTTTCATTAATGATGAAAAAAATTAATTAAAAATTTGTTCTTATGTCAATTTTCCAATTTTCCAGCATGTTCTTGGAATATCACAGACGGTTCTGATTTAAAAACCATCTGTGATAGTTCTATCATAGACGGTTTTCACCACAAAACTGTCTGTAATAGTGTTGTATTACACACGGTTCTGATATGATAACTGTCTATGATATTTTGCGATAGTTCTACACAAATACGCCAGTTCACACATTGAAGTATATGTCTGAAACAGCAATACAAATACACAAGTAAACACCAATACAAATATACAAATACACCAATTCACACATTCAAGTACATGTTCCAAATAGCAATACAAATACACAAATATACACTAATACAAATACACCAATTCACACATTTGATGTATATTACAAAAGTCACATCTGAAAGAGAACCTTTGCAATCAAACAACAAATGTAACTACTTGTCGACGATTCGGACTCGGAGTCCTCAGCCGAACTTATGCAGAATTTGTAGTTGTGAGACCTTTCAAGATGACCCTTCGGGAAGGTATGCTAAACAATGGTGAACAGGAGCACAGAGAATTTAGACAGGTTCGGGCCCTCGATGGTGGGAGTAAAAGCCCTACGTCCTGTTGATATTTCACTAAGTGTGGTAAAAAGGTTTACAAATGGAAGGAAAAGTCCTCACAGGCGAGGATTTTTCCCGTAAAAGTGTACAAAGATAAGCCAAAGAAAGCTTATTAAAATGCTATATAAGGTGTGCCGTAGACTTGGCTAACTTAGATGATTTTTTTCCCCCTTTTTCCTTTTTGATGTTTCATGCCATCCTTTTATACTGTTTGAAAGGGTGCCATGTGAAGGAAACTTCATCAATCAGTTGTACGAACGGTTGGATGCGGTTTTTGGAACTGCTCTTAACCTCCAAGTAGGTTAAACACGTGTTATTCATGGATAACTGTACGTGTTAACCTCCTGACGGTTGATTCTCCACGTGTAGGAATCTTCGGGATACTTAGAATATCCTGTTGTATGGACAACCGAATAGATAGATCCTAAGTATCCTGATCGGCAGATGTTCTGACCGCGGGATTTGGCTGACCGCGCAATATCCCGAATGTGTAGTTCACGTATAGCCTACGAACTTCTGACCGCGCAAGGCTTACGGTCTGATCGCACGAAACCCGCGACCTGATCGCGTAAAGCTTGCGACCTCATGGTGATGCCCCTCAGAATAGCTTGAGTCCACATCACCAGATACATGTCTGGTTCGAACCAGTCTTGAACTAAAAGTTTATTAGAGGTGACCCGGGTGTCAATCCTCGTCAGCTAGCCCCCAAATTCGAAGAAAACGAAGGGACGTGTTTATTTCGAATTTAAAAACCGTGCATTGGATTTTTAACCCGGCCCTTTAACTTCTCCACTTAGTGGCGCACTAAGTGAAAACGGTTGGTTTTTCAAGACGGGTTCTGACATTACGTGACGGGCAATGATGGCGCCGTAGAGATTTTTATCTCGAGGTAAAATTGTAAATTTCTTAACGAAACCCGAGGTGTCTGGGAGGCGAACCGTCGCCCTAGCGGCTATAAACACCAGACCCCTGGACATGTAAAGATTTACAATTTCCCTCTCACGCCTAAGTCTTCTTCTTGTTATCCTACCCCCTTCTTTTTCACATACTCCTCCCAATGGCAGATCACGAAATCATCGAGATTGAGAGTGATGAAGGGGAAATTGTCGAACAAGGGTCTCAAACGAATGAAGTCCTGTCTCCCTTAAGGAAGAAACCCAAGGTTGACGAAGGATCTTCCAGTGGAACAAAGGTGAAGAACGTAGCGAGTTTCTTTCTTCCTTCAGTTCCTTTGACCCTCCCCGTTCATGCCTCTCGGCAAGTTAGGCCTTTATCCTTAGAGAAAGATCCCATCACATTCAATTCTCCCATCCTTTTGGGTGATCAACATCCTGGTCGGCAAGCGGTGACTATCCCTCGACCAGATGATTGTCATATTGGGTTGGCGAAGCAATCTTCTTCTGGGGAGGTTGCTCTTCCACCATATGATGATCTTCCTCCCAAGATGGGTGTATCAACAGATTATGCACCGGGACAGGTAACAATTCTTCTCCCTTTTTGCTGATAATTTTAGTTAGTATGACTAACTTTTGCAAAATGCAGGAGGTAGGAGGCCCCAGCGATCAGCCTTCTGCTGCTCCATCTCTTCCTTCCGGACAAACCCTTCTGGAAGAGAAGAATGCCCTGGAGAAGAAAACCGAGGAGATGGCCTCGAAGATTCTGCGTCTAGCAGAATGTTTTGATCGATCCCGAGAAGAGGCGCACCATTTCCGTCGAGAGAGGGACTTCGCTCAGCAACAGCGAGAACTCTCTGACTTGATTAGGGACAATAGTGCGTCTGTTGTTAGGGACGACATAGATAGACTTAGGGTAGTTGCTAGTTCCCTGGGGGTTGCCAGTGTAGATCCTACTGACAACAACATGTCCCTTGGGGAACTTTGTAAACTTCTTTCGGAGCAAGTCGATGTTTTGATCGACTGCATCCCTTTTGTATGTAAAGAATGTAAGAAATAAAAGTTCTTTATTTCTCATGAAATATTCTCCACATCTTCTGTGCGAAAATATAGCCATGACCTTTACGTTCGCGACCATTCATACACAGGAAATTTTAGTTCTACGATCAAAATCACTTTTAAGAAAAAAGCACCGCGACCTGCCCTGATTCCGCGATCAGTTTTAAAGCCGCGGTCAGAACTAAGGTTCGACCAGAGTTGGGACTCGGTCAGGCCGTTACTCTGATTAGGATTGAAGTTTCAGCCTAAAGCATGATTTTGATAAAACCATAACCCAATTAGAAACATTCCAGTACGTCAAAAATTGAATTTCATGATTTTTTCGAAAAAATGTTCAAAGTATAAAAAGGAAAAACGTCTTCTGAAAAGTACTGAAAAATTTTTCAGTCCTTTTACACTTTCAGTTTCCAAAACAAAGAAGTCTTTTTGTTTCAGATCCGACGCCTGAGCACTTTATCGGGTCCATCAGAGACAGTATCCATTATGGGAAATGAATAAAGCATTCAATGGAACGTTTGAAACGAGCCGTTTACTCATTAATGCGTCGCCTTGGGTCTATAAAAAGCAGTAGGTAGCTTCTTGAGGAAGCCACTCAGCCGCGAAAAAACCCTTAGAATTCCCACCGCTCAAAACCCTCACTTTCTTCAGCCTTCATCTTCCCCAAATCGCCAGCTTCCCCTTTGATTCTACACCATAGATGGCGTCCTGGAGCAGATCCATTCATCATTCTGAGGAGAGCCTGATGGCGCTAGAGAAGGAGGAGATCCTTTCTCCGCGGCTGCTCATTAACTGGCGACCTGCGGAGAAGGACCGAGAAACCCCAACTGTCCAAGAAGGCGAGTTGGTGGTTTTTGAGGAGTACTTGCGTTGCGGGTTCCGATTCCCTGAGAGTCGGTTCCTTAAGGATATCCTTGAACATTACGGGTGGGAACTGATCAACCTCCACCCCAACGCGATGCTGATCCTTGCAGTATTCCAGCATCTCTGTGAAGCCTTCGTCGGAATATATCCCAGCGTGGATCTTTTCCGACGATTCTACTTTTCGGCGTGGTCGAAGAGCACCAACGCCGCCGGATGCATCTACTTCCGGCTGAGGGATAAAAAGGAGTATCCCTCCCCACCCCTGTGAGACTCAGTGCACGGGTGGCACCAGAAATGGTTTTACTGCACCCCGCCGACCGAGAGCGGGTTGTGGTTTGAAAACTCGCGGCCGGAGAAGCCGAGCGAGTTGGATACTCTCCCGGTGATGAACGCGGAGTTCATGAAGCATGCCGAGGTGATCCTTCACTTAGTCGAACAAGGGCTGACAGTACGTGACGTCATCCGAGACTTTGTGAAGAATCGGGTGAGCCCCCTGCGTGAAAGGGCTCATCCGGCTTGGGAGATCGAGTCCATGGCGGACACTACCCTGGACTATAACGAAGGTATTCATTTCTGACATTGAAATCCTTTTATGTCATTTTTGAAATGTATCAATTTAACTCGTATTTGGGAACAGTCCTGCCCTCAGCTGAGATTGAGAGGCGGACTAACTACCTCCTCAGGGCGTACAACGCCGAGGTAGAGGGCCCCAAGGGATCGCCTCGCCCCCAAAGCTTGATTCATGCCGGCGACGACCTTAAACAGGAGCGCCGAAAGGTAAACTTTCCACTTGGCCTCTGTTTTACAGGTCTCATGTATGTCCAGCACTAATCAATCCCATTGGAATGAGAATAGCTCCTAGGGAGGTTTGCGGATGCGACATTCCCAAGTGAAAATGTCGGCTCTCTGAAGAAGCCGACGGCGAGGAACGTGAAGAAGGTCTCTCAGAGACCCAGGACAAAGAGTCCTGCCTCTAAGAAGACCAAGCTGAACCCTGGGGAGGGGTCTTCACGAAGCGTTCCTCGTCTCGCAAGAAAGACTGCGGTAAGATATCGCATTCCTGCTACTTTTTCAGGCGCGACATGGAATCACTTCTTCGTCGTACAGGGAGAGGGGAGCGAGGAGGAAGAGGATGACGTTCCTCTGATCCTTCGAAGGAGGAAGATCGCGGATCTTCCATCCAGCGATGCCCCAAGCTGCTCCGCAGAGACCACAGCTGCCGAAGAGGTGGCCGTGGCTGACCCTGCGACCACCGAGGATCTTGTGGTCGCAGGTGACCTTCCACTTCTTGAAGCCCCCGAGGTTTCAGGGTCAATCATTTCTGCTTCCCTGGTCGAAGGGACGACTAAGGTAAAGAATCTTTTCGATCATTCCCTCCATGGCTCTTTCGGCACATTTGATAAGTTAATGTACATACAGAGAGGAGAGCTTCCCCCTGGGTCCACTGGGGATTCCAGGGAGGAAAATCCTCCTCCTCCGCAGGAAGAGGAGGAGGTAGACGAACAAAGGCCGGCTGTGATGGTTCCAGCAATTCAGGAATCGCCAAGGCCTTCGGATGCAGCCCCACCAGTTAGTCCGATGGCCTAGGTAAAGACTTATGTGTTTTTACCTGTTCCCTAAGAATATGCTTGTAACATGATATTTCCAGGGGGGTGCTGCCTTGTTTACCATAAGGAAGGCAAGAACCGGAGATGACTCTCCTTCGCCAGGGGAATTTTCCCAGAAGTCCCAGGAACGAATGGGATTTCAAATAAGGTAAGAGCTCTTACTTGACAGTAATCTTAAATAAAAGTTGCCTGACCCATTCTTCCTGTTAGGCAAAAGAAGACAGCGCCTAACCCTTCAACCGCCACTGGGGAGGTTGAAATTAGGGCTGATGAGGGAGCCTCTAATGAAGAGCGCTCTACTCCCGTTGTTCAGGAAGTCGTCCGGACCGCGGGAGGTGAAACAAGTACAGGGACTAGGTCACCACCAGTGGCCTCTGGGGGTGGCGTCCGGCCGGCACTCCCATCAACTGTCCCCGTCGCAGGCACTTCCGGCGCGCTAGCAAGGATTCCTGCTAGCATGGATGATGCTGCTTTAAACAAGTTTATGAAGGTATGATGACCCCTGTTTCGACGTTTGAACCTCTTTTAGAGTATATTTAACTCTCTTGCTTTGTGTCACAGGGTTTGTCATGGGTGACGAGCCAGTCGCATGCTGCAATGGCTAGCATGGCGGCTGTTCAAAAAGATCGTGACGGCTTGCGCAAGTAAGGATCGTCATTCTTCTGTTAATGTAAGTAGGCTTTAATTGTGACTGACCTGATTTTGCTGTAGAGAGGTTACATTCTTGAAGAAAGAGTTAGCCAAGATAAGGCTGAACTCAGTTACAGAGTTCAAGAAACTACGGACTGAATCAATAAACTTCAGTCTGAGAAGGCTGGTAAGTCGATTCTCAACTTTGAGAAGACTTAAAACCGTTTCTTGTTAATAACCTCTTTTCTCTGTACAGCGCAAGCAGGTCGCATTACTCAGCTCGGCCAGGACAAGATGCTTCTGGAGTCCTCGCTCAACCATACCGACCAAGCGGTCAAAGAGTTGAGCCTACTGGTCTTCGAAAAACTGAAAACCGTGGCCAGCCTTTTGAATACCAATGTGGTAGAGTTGAGGAAGGACGAACCAAGTGTCAGCGATTGGTCATCACTGCTCATAGCTCAAGCAGAATCATTGCTCGAATATCTCCCTGGAGATTTACGGCAACGTGAAGAGATGATTAGGACGAGAGTCCGATCAGTCGCTTCTGCCATACTCAGCCGGGTTCGACTTCACCATGGCCCAGATGCGAATCTGAGCGCGCTGGTGGGACCGGTTGAGGTCGAGAGTGAAGAACTGCTTGACGCCGTTATAGAAGAAGTCAAGCCCTTCATTGACAAACTCTTGGCTGAGCTGAGGATCGAATGATCCTTATATTTTGTAACCAAACAATTGTAATTACAATGCTATGTATGTAAAACTATTTTTTCAAAAGAAAGTGCATATTCACATCATAAGTTTCATACTATAAGTATATTCCTCTAGCCCCCGCCTCTGTTTTACGAATACTGAAGCCTTAGTATTTTAAGCAGAGGGGAAAACATAAGTATGATGACCAGGGATATGTGCTTCAAGCCGATGGTCAAGATTAAAGTAACATTTTAACCTTATTGCAAACTGGTAGCCACCCAGATGACCGAGGACTAGCCAGATAGTCCCGTGTGCGTTGAGAAATGGCTTATTTAGGAGTGACTTATCTGGAAGTGATCATGGGATCGACCAGCGAATCCGGTTAAAAAATGCTGTAGTAACCTAACCGCTGGCGATCAGCCCCAGTCGAATTTGTATAATTTGGGCTTAAAGAAAAACACTCATTGTATGAAAACAAGACATGTTTTTTATAAAAAGATGCTAATTGAACAGGAAAAAAGCGATTGGAATACTTACACGTAAAACTTGCGAAGTTGATCGATGTTCCAAGTATTGGACAAAATCCGACCATCCTCCATGGCTAACCGCGCAGACCCTGGCCGCGGCACTGAGATGACAGTGTATGGTCCTTCCCACTTTGGGGAGAATTTATTGCGGTTAGACTGGTCTTGAATTTTTCGTAAAACCAAGTCGCCCACGTTGAGATCACGTGGTCGCACCTTTTTACTGTGATACTTGCGTAGAGCCTGCAAGTATACCGCGGACTTGATCAGGGCGCGATCACGCCGTTCTTCCAGGAGGATGAGATCTTGCGATCGCTGTTCGGATTGGTTGATCTGTTCGAATTGATTCGTGCGAACAGATCCAATACTAACTTCCATAGGCAACACAGCCTCGGCCCCATAGACCAAATGGAAGGGTGTCTCACCAGTGGCTCGACTAGAGGTAGTCCGTAGTGCCCATAGAATAGTATAGAGCTCGTCTGCCCAAGCCCCCGAGCGGGTCTTGAGGCGATCAAAAACACGTTTTTTGATGCCTTGCAATACTTGCCCATTGGCCCGTTCTACGGCACCATTGCTTTGTGGATGTGCCACAGAAGCAAAGCACACCTTGGTTCCAATCTGATCGCAGTAGTCTAGGAAAAGACCGCTAGCGAACTGAGAACCGTTGTCTGTGATGAGACGGTTTGGAACACCAAATCGTGCCACAATGTTCTTGTGAAAGAACTTTTGTGCGGCCGATGCAGTAATATTTCGTACTGGTTCGGCCTCAATCCACTTCGTGAACGTGTCAATGGCTACGAACAGAAACTTGTACCCATTGACCGCTTGTGGCATAGGACCGACGATGTCCATTCCCCAGATCGCGAAGGGCCATGCGAGAGGAATAGTTTGTAATGCATAAGCAGGTTGATGGACCTGTCTCGCATGAAACTGACACTGTGGACACATCTTGACCATAAACTTGGCATCATCGAGTGCCGAAGGCCAGTAGAACCCCTGTCGAAAAACTTTTCCGACCAGTGTTCGGTATGACGCATGTGCACCGCATACACCGTCATGTATTTCTTTCAGGAGGGATTTTCCTTCCTCCTGAGATATGCAGCGCATGAATACTCCTTGAGTACCCTTTCTGTACATAATCCCATCTATGAGTTTGTACAGACGCGCCTTTCGAATTAACTGATCGCTTTTGGTTTTGTCCTCGGGTAGGGTCCCATGTTCAAGATAGACCCTCAATGGATGAGTCCAATCTTGTTCCTGACCGAGGTTGGCAACGAAGGCTATTGCTGGATCATCCTCGACCGAAGTCATGATCGAAGGATGGTCCAAGTGTTCAATGAACACTCCTGCCAGAGCGGATGAGCGTGAGGATCCAATTTTGGATAATTGGTCTGCGAGAATGTTGTCCTTTCGCGGGATGTATTGGACTTCGAAGTGACTGAAGTGTTTTTCCAATTTCCTCACTTCCCCCAGGTAATGAGCCATTGTCTCATCGGAGGTGCTGTACTCCTTGTTTACCTGGTTTACGACTAGCTGTGAGTCCCCCCTCACCACTAATCGACGGACTCCGAGGAATTTTGCTGCCCGGAGCCCTGCAAGAAGACCTTCATACTCTGCTGCATTGTTGGTAGCAACAAAGTGTAGTTGAATAACATACTTAAGCTGTTCGCCCTGAGGCGTAACTAAGACCACTCCAGCCCCCGAGTGTTGAAAACTACGGGAGCCGTCAAAGTACATTGTCCAATAATCAGGGCATTCCAGTTCCTTTGCCAACTGCACGGGTGGCTCAGGGTTGGTCCATTCGACCATAAAGTCGGCCAAAACCTGAGACTTAACCGCCGTGCGAGGGGTAAAATGGATCTCGAAGGCACCGAATTCGACCGCCCATTTGGCGATTCGACCAGATTTTTCTGGATTTCGGACAATATCCCCTAAAGGAAAAGAGGAGGGTACTGTGATCTTGTGTGCTTGAAAGTAATGTCGTAGCTTACGGGAAGCCATCAGTAGCGCGTAAAGTATCTTCTGGACCTCAGGGTAGTGCTCCTTAGGACCATGAAGTACTTCGCTCACATAGTAGACGGGTCTGTGCACTCCTTCCCTTTCCGCGATCAGAACTGCGCTGACCGCGTGTGGGGTGGCCGCCAAATACAGAAGCAATGGTCCTTCCTTTTCAGGAGACACCAATACCGGCGGGCTGGAAAGATATGTTTTTACCTCCTGAAACGCTTTTTCGGCCTCGTCGGACCACGTGAAGTTATGATGTTTCGGCAAGGCTTTAAAGAAAGGTAGTCCCCTTTCGCCTAATCGCGATATGAAGCGACTTAAAGCCGCCATGCGACCAGCCAGGCGTTGAACATCCTTCATGGTCGAGGGCGACCTCATTTGTTCAATAGCTCTGATTTTCTCAGGATTAACCTCAATGCCCCTGGAACACACAAGAAAACCAAGAAGCTTTCCTGAAGAAACCCCGAAAGAACATTTCTCCGGGTTCAATTTTATTCCAAAGCGGTTCAAGTTACAGAAGGTTTCAGCAAGATCGTCCAAATGAGACAATCTTTTGGTGCTCTTTACAACCAAGTATTCTACATATGCTTCGAGATTACGCCCTATCTGGGAAAGAAAGGTCTTTTGCATCAAGCGCTGGTACGTGGAACCAGCGTTCTTGAGACCGAACGGCATTCTGACGTAGCAGTATGTGCCGAACGGGGTGATAAAGGCAGTTTTCTCTTCATCGTCTTCTGCCATGCTAATTTGATGATATCCTGAGTAGGCATCCAGAAAACTCAACAGTTCGCAACCCGCAGTGGAATCGACCAGCTGATCGATGCGGGGAAGGGGAAAGTCATCCTACGGACAGGCACTGTTGAGGCTAGTATAGTCGACGCACATGCGCCACTTGCCATTTGACTTGCGGACCATGACCGGATTGGCGAGCCAGTCCGGGTGATTCACTTCGCGGATAAACCCGGCTTGTAAGAGTTTGTCTAACTCTTCTCGGATGGCTTCCTGTCGGTCGGTGGCAAAATGCCTGAGCTTTTTTGCTTTATTGGTCGTTGTCCAGGTCGAATTGCTAACCTGTGCTCAATTACTTCCCTTGGGACACCGGGCATGTCGGACGGTTTCCACGCAAACACATCTGCGTTAGCTCGGAGGAAAGCAACGAGGTCGAGTTCCTATTTGTCATCCAGGGCTGACCCAACCCGAATTGTCTTGGATGGGTCATCTGGGTACAAAGGAACTTGTTTGAGTTTCTCATCTGGTCGAGGAGCAGCCCTGATCGCATCGGTGGCGACAGTGGCGACCTGAGCGTCTCGGAGGGGAAGTTGATCGACCATCTCCAAAGATAGCCGGTCGCACGTGAGCGCCACGTTGCGACTACCTCGGACCGAAATAACACCTTTGGGGCCAGGCAACTTCCTGCACTGATAAGCATAGTGCGTGGCCATCATGAACTTAGCAAGAGTCGGCCTGCCAAAGATTGCATTATAAGCTGAATCACAATCGATTACATCGAAAGTAACCAATTCTGTTCGGAAATTATCTGGTTCTCCCAGAGTGACCGGGAGGACCACTTGTCCCAATGGCATCATGGAGGGGCCTGGGATTATCCCATAAAACGGATGAATTATGGGCTTGATCTTCGAACGAGGAATTTGCATCTCGTCGAGTGTCTTGACCAATAAAAGATCAAGGGAACTTCCCCCGTCGATCAGGACCCTTTCGACTCTCGCGTTACTGATGATTGGGGTAATAACCAGAGGTAATCTCAATGGTCGAGTTAGCCCCGCAGGACAGTCAGCGCGGTCGAACGTCAAAGGCATATCCGACCAACGGGGATATTGCGGTTCACCAAGGGATGTCTCCGTTTGGTTAACCTCTCGGCAAAAAGTTTTAAACTGCCTTTTGGAAACGAAAGAGGAGGAACCTCCGAAAATGACATTAACATGATTTTGAGGTACCTGGTAAGCCATTTCTTCGTCTCCATCGACGTCTCTAACCCCGCACGCCTGCTCTTTGGGCGGTAAGGTTGGCATTGGCCCAGCTCCTTGGTAGAAATCATCCAGCTGTTTCAACCAACTTCTGCAGTTTTTGAGATCGTGGCCTGCGGAATTGTGGAGTGGACACCACCTTTTGCCCTCCTGCGGATTAGTTGATTTTTCTGGCTGGTCGGAATCCCGGCCACCAGAAGCAGTTTTACTTTTAAAAGGAGACTTATTACCTTTGATCGAAGGTGGTTTCTCCGCGACCACGACCTCACGGTACTATCCAGAGTGGTTCCTCTTCGACTTTTTTGACTTCCCACCCGGTGAAGACTCCGGCTTTTTGCTCGAATCTTCTTTCTTGGCATCCTTGAAGCCTGGTTGGGGCGGTAGGTCCCCCTTGTCAACCATTCGGTTCCATTCGACTGCCTCGGCTGCATCGGAGTATCGATCAGCCATATCGAACAGATCGGCCACTGATCGAGGAGGGTGGATAAGCAAGTCTTCAGTGAATCTCCGGTATCGAACGGCATGCTTAAATGCCCTGATTACGGAGCCATCAGATATGTTCGGGATGGTATTTCTTACCCCGACAAACCTCTTGACAAACTGCCGAAGCGTTTCGGTCGAAGTTTGCCGCAATCTATGCAAGTCGTCCTCCTTACCCGGCTTTTGGTAACAGTTTTGGAAATTGCTGAGGATAGCATCGCATAGCATTTCCCAATTATAGATAGAACCCTCAGGCTGATTGAACAACCAGGTTCTAGCCGGTCCTACGAGGACTGTTGGCAGGTAGTTGGCCATAACCTTGTCATCGCCTCCTGCTGCTTGGATGGCAGTAATATAGATCTGAAGAAACTCGGATGGGTTTTGAGTTCCATCAAATCTCTCAATGGCCCCTGGTCGAAACTTATCGGGCCAAACGACTGCTCGCAGACCAGGCGAGAAAGCTTTGCAACCAACGTAAGGACCGTGAACCATCCTGTGACTTTCGGTCGGGTTTCGAGCAAACTCACTTAATGGCGAGGTTACTCGGGGTCCCAAACGAGAGTGAACGGGAACTCGATCCCTACTACGAGAGTCCTGCATTCGCCGAGATTTGTCCTGTCGGGACGGTATAGGCGGCGGGTAATTCCATCGGCCAGAGCCAGAATGAGGACCATCTTGTTGACGGGAATGTGTCACTGAGCGGGAAGAGGCTGTTGGGGTCGCCTCGGATGCGACCTCATCCAATCTTTCCGCCAGGATCCTGAAAAAGGCCGGTCTCTGCGCATCCGTGACCGTAGGAGGAAAATTGCGCATGACTTCCGCGATAGATCGCAGTCGACCATGGGTACTTCTCCTAGGGGCACCAGGTGTTATTGTTTCTTCGTCCACTGGGAAATGCTCCGGTGGTAAAGAAGGAGTCTGGTCACGTCTACGACCACGCGACCGTCGAGAAGAACTCGGGGCAGCATCGTAACGAGCCTGCGCATCTTGAAGAGCCTCTAGGGCAGTTCTGCGTAGTTCGTTGTTCTGTTGCTCGAGATCTTGCTCCTCCTTCTGTTTGCGATCTTGTTCTTCCCTGGCAGCCTGTTGATCGGGAGTTTCCTCCGACAACGCAGCAAACTGCCTAGGGAGAGAAGTCGTCGATGGGGAGAACATCTCGGTCTGTTCCGAGTCAGACTCGAAATCAAAGAGACGGTGGAGGTTATCAGGGTCGAACCTTCCTGGGCTAACTTCAGGGTCACCATCATACTTTCCCTCAGCGGGATCGTATGACGGGCCGGACTCATCACCTAGCACATTAAGAACCTCCGTGGGTTCTGACCTTGTGCCAGTTACCTCCTGGTCGATTAACATGACTTGGGGAGATGATTCAGCCTGGGGAAGATTCTGGCCTTCGACCTCTTCCATCGGAACAGGATCGCTTGGAGAAGGCATGGGTATATGGGCATAATCCTCGAGATCGAAATCGTTCTCGGAATCATATGCTCCAGCCATATTTCGGCAAACCTCCGAATTTTAATTAGGACGCCTTGAGAAAGGCCCCACGGTGGGCGCCAGCTGTCGACGATTCGGACTCGGAGTCCTCAGCTGAACTTATGCAGAATTTGTAGTTGTGAGACCTTTCAAGATGACCCTTCGGGAAGGTATGCTAAACAATGGTGAACAGGAGCACAGAGAATTTAGACAGGTTCGGGCCCTCGATGGTGGGAGTAAAAGCCCTACGTCCTGTTGATATTTCACTAAGTGTGGTAAAAAGGTTTACAAATGGAAGGAAAAGTCCTCACAGGCGAGGATTTTTCCCGTAAAAGTGTACAAAGATAAGCCAAAGAAAGCTTATTAAAATGCTATATAAGGTGTGCCGTAGACTTGGCTAACTTAGATGATTTTTTCCCCCTTTTTCCTTTTTGATGCTTCATGCCATCCTTTTATACTGTTTGAAAGGGTGCCATGTGAAGGAAACTGCATCAATCAGTTGTACGAACGGTTGGATGCGGTTTTTGGAACTGCTCTTAACCTCCAAGTAGGTTAAACACATGTTATTCATGGATAACTGTACGTGTTAACCTCCTGACGGTTGATTCTCCACGTGTAGGAATCTTCGGGATACTTAGAATATCCTGTTGTATGGACAACCGAATAGATAGATCCTAAGTATCCTGATCGGCAGATGTTCTGACCGCGGGATTTGGCTGACCGCGCAATATCCCGAATGTGTAGTTCACGTATAGCCTACGAACTTCTGACCGCGCAAGGCTTACGGTCTGATCGCACGAAACCCGCGACCTGATCGCGTAAAGCTTGCGACCTCATGGTGATGCCCCTCAGAATAGCTTGAGTCCACATCACCAGATACATGTCTGGTTCGAACCTGTCTTGAACTAAAAGTTTATTAGAGGTGACCCGGGTGTCAATCCTCGTCACTACTGACTACAAGTTAGACCTGATACATCACAAATCCATTCATCTGAAATAGCAAATGTATGAACCACGTTTGACTTAACCATAGGAGTTCAATTCAGAGATGCCCAAGGAGCTGGAACTAGCGTTGAGTTACATTTGTCTTGGTGATCTCTTCTGGCTCAAACTCAACTCATCAATGCAAATCAACTGAGTTGAGTTGAGTTGGAGTCTGAGGAAATCACTAATACAAATGTAAGATGCTTTCTATAGGTCCTGATTTGAGAAACACGCGGGGCTTGAGGATCTTCTCGATCGAGCCAACTAAGATCTCGCCGTTCACTAACTTTCAGCTCTCGACGGTGATCTTCACCCTTTCTTTCGCCAACAAGCCAACGTACGCAGAGTACTGTGAAGAAGAACCGTGAACTACGTTGCCCCTCGTGAACATCGTCCAAGGACATGCACAGAATCATGTTGAAAAGAAGACATATAAAAATGGAAGATACAAGAATCGCAGGATAATTGCCATCATAGGATTAGGATAATCTAACAATGACGAAATTTTACTTGCCTTACTTGCAATGCCGAAATCTAGCTGAGGGAGTTGAAGCTACGATTGATTTTGGACTTGATTCACTAGAGAAACTAGTGGTCGTCAATGGAGGTGCGGCGGCCATCAATGGAGGTTACGGGTTAAGACTTGTCATGCCCAAGGAGAAAAAGAAGTGGAATGGTTCAACTAGAAGCAAAACTCCAGGGAGGGAACAAGTATTTGTAGAAGTCGAACGGTTCAAAATTCTAGGCATATTACAGACGGTTCGGACATCACAACCGTCTGTAATAGTAAAGCAGACTGTTTTGATCTCCCAAACGTCTGTGATAGTCCCAACAGTGTCCGACACTTCGAATTCTCAACATGCAATCGTGGATAACCGCACATAATAACTGTGCAGATGAAGAGACTTAATTATTTACTTCAAATTTAATTTGCATCGAATTATGTAATCTGACGCTTCAACTTCTTAAGTGGGCACTGTTCCGTCGTGTGGCAGTTTATCTCTCGAGAAATAATCATGAATTTATTGACCTTGAAAACTAGTAGTGCACTTTTTAAAACTCGAGGCACCCACACATATGAACCGTCACCTTCTGGTTCTATAAATAGCGAGTCTCTTCAATCCTTGAGACTTACAAATTCTTGGCTAAGTCTTTTAGGAGTTCTGCTCCTAAATCCCTGCCTTTATTCCCTCCTCAACTCTCACCTTGATGGCGAGCCGAGATTCCAATGAGGTTATTGAAATTGAGAGTGATGAGGAAGAGATAAGGAATAAACTCAATCAGGATCTTCAGAAAGTATGTCCTCTCTGAAACTCTAATACAGATCTTTCTTTTATGACTTGATTACCTCCAAACAAATGCATTACGAAATCCACGGGTGCCTGAGGAAATGCTCCCTCCAAAGAAGAGACTCAGAAATGATGAAAGATCCTCCAGTGGAGCTACAGCGAAGACTCTAGAGGGTGCTGAGGCCTGTGTTGCCACATTGCCCCTTGCAACCCCTCTAGTTGCATCGACTCCACCTTTGGAGATCCACAATAATCCTTCCAATACCCCCTCTTCAACACCTTTGGATCATCAACTTTTCTTGGATGATCAACTTTCTGGGGTAAGTCGCACACTTCCACGTCCAAATCCACTCCGTAGCTTGGCAATCATCTTCACCCTCTCTGCTGGTCGTTATGTCTTTCAAAACTAACCCATGCATGTGCAGGAGGAGAAAGCTGCCTTGTGCAGAACTCTCCAAGAAGAAAAAGAGGCGCTGGAGAAGCGTTCTGAGGAGATGTCTTCTGCCATTCTGCACTCAGCAGAGTGCTATGAGGGCTCTCGCGAAGAAGGGTGCAGGTTCAAGTCGGAGAGAGATTACACTCGGCAGCAGTGAGAACTCTCCGATACAATAAGGAATAGCTGCACTCCTTTGCTGAGAGATGATGTAGATAGGCTTAGAGCTATTGCTAGTTCTCTTGGGGCGGCCAGTGTAGATCTTACTGATGCCAATACGTCCCTAGGAGAACTTTGTAAATTACTTTCGGATCAGGTCGATGCTTTGGTCACTTGTATCCCTTATGTAAGCAAAGATTGTAAGAAATAAGAAATTTCTTTTCCTTATATATCTGGCTTTTCGATTGATTATGTATAACTGATAATCACCAAATGATGTTCTCTGTCTGAAAATGTTAACAAGAAAATACTTCTGCGATCAAGACGGTTTTTAACTCAAAACCGTCTGTGATAGTAACATTACAAACGGTTTTAATGTCAGGACCGACTGTAATAGTCTCAACGTTCTTTGAACATCCACAGACATATATATACACCAAAACACCATAAGATATCATTTTTTTAAATACTAACATTGAAAATAAGATAAAACCAAATATGAAAAACATTTTATTCAATCATTTGTTCACGTTTCTAATATTATTGCTACCCGTCTGATTGGTATTGGTGGCTCTTACATGCAGATTCATCATCATATACTAATTCACCAGAGAAACTAGTGGCCATCGATCGAGCTGCGGCGGCCATCAATGGAGGTTACGGGTTAGGGCTTGTCATGCCCAAGGAGAAAAATAAGTGGAACAATTCAACTAGTCGAACGGTTTGACTGCAAGCAATCCAGGATATTATAGACGTTTCAGACGTTATCACCATCTGTGATAGTATAGCAAACTGTTGATTTTATAATTATCACAGACGGTTATGAAGTAAACACCAACTATGATAGTAAAGCGTATGGTTTTGAGCTCAGAACCGTCTGTGATATTCTAATAATCATCAACGGTTCAGATGTCAAAACCATCTATGATAGTTCTGTCATAGTTCACAAATGCACCGATATTACCGACAGTTTAAAGTGAAACCTGTCAGTGATAGTTTCTGTGATATTATGTTCTACAAAAATGCACCGATATTACCGACGGTATTATATAGAACTGTCTGTATTGAACCTAGTATAAAAGGTCTTTTGGCGGATGTTTTGAGCTAGTCGTACACTCTTGCTTAACATACTGTCCAGTTGGAAGAGATCTGGGGCAAGGAAGAGCAATATCTCAAAAGGGGAGCATTTGGGGGAAACAAATTTGAAGATCCATGGTTGGTACTTGCTCCTAAGGCATACACATTACTTGATTTCATCATCAATATCGATCTCCATTAATTGATCAAATTAGAGCGAGAGGGAGGGGAAGCTACAGTAGCAAATCCTAGTTGTAACTCATTTTCGACCTGTAGATGTTTAATTGCTTTATGATGTGTGTTATCCACGCCCCCAATTAGTTATACTAACTAATTGCTTGCAGTTCAAGTAGTAGTTAACTAGTTATACTGCAAACTCCACATCAAACACTAGCTAGCTAGATTTATAATTTATTGCGTGTCGACCGTACGTAGAGTATTACTAATTAGCATGTGTATGAATTTAATTAATTGTAGATGGTCCATCGAGACTGGATGTATAATGACAACCGAGTGAGTGAGGAATACATGAAAGGTGTTTCAGATTTCCAAAAAGTTGCTGAGCAAGACATGGCAAAGAAGGGTTTACCATATATGTATTGTCCTTGCGTAGACTGCCAGAATCTTAAGATGTTCACAAACTCATCTCAAATTGTCGCCCACTTGATCCGAGTGATTTCAAAAAGCGGTACACGTGTTGGGTCCACCATGGAGAAGAGCCAACTGCAGAAACAAGTGCCACTCAGGTTGAGGAATAGGACATGTCGGATCCCAACAACGACTTCGATGAGGATATGCCAGAGGATGACAATTTAGATGACATGTTGCGTGATGTGGAAGGAAATTATAGTGAAAGGGAGTTTGGCAAATTCAAGCGCTTGATTGAGGACTCAGAAAAGCCATTGTTCCCTGGTTGCAAGTCGAACTACACAAAGTTGGCCTCTGTGCTTGAACTGTTAAAATTGAAGGCAAGTAACAGCTAGACCGACAAGAGTTTCACGGCACTGTTAGATCTTTTGGCGGACATGCTTCCGGAAGCAAATGAGTTGCCAAAAAATACCTACCAAGCGAAAAAGTTGTCGTGTCCTTTGGGAATGAAAGTAGAAAGGATACATGTATGCCCTAATGATTGCATCCTTTACCGTAACGACTACAAGGATATGCATGTTTGTCCTGTGTGCGGCGCATCCCACTATAAGCGTAAGGACCGAATCGACAACGGCGACTGCGCAGAGATAAAGCAAGGACCTCCTGCTAAGGTGTTGCGGTATTTGCCCGTCATTCCCCGCTTGCAGCGTTTGTTTGCAAACCGTAAAGAGGCAAAATTATTGCGTTAGCACTCAGAAGACCGGAAGAAGGATGGAAAGCTGAGACACCCCGCTAATTCTTCGCAGTGGAGAAACATCGACAGGGAATTCGTTAACTTCGGAGCGGAATTGAGGAATAGAAGGTTCAGGTTGAGTACCGATGGAATTAATCCTTTTGGTAACATGAGCAGTTGGAATAGCACTTGGCCAGTTCTTTTGTGTATCTACAACCTTCCTCCTTAGTTGTGTATGAAGTGCAAGTACATCATGATGTCTCTACTTATCTCAGGACCAAAACAACCCGGAAACGATATTGATGTGCACCTAGCATCATTGATAGAGGATCTCCTAACAATGTGGAATGAAGGGGTGCAGGTATGGGACGCATACAAACGAGAGACCTTCATCCTACGTACTATGATATTTTGCACCATCAACGATTTCCGTGCCCTTGGAAATTTGTCAGGCCGTAGTACTAAGGGAGCCAAAGCCTGTCCCCACTGCGAAGATGAGACTGAGAGCGTGGGGCTGAAGAATTGCAGGAAAACAGTGTACATGCATCACCATAGGTTACTTTCGAAGAATGACGTGTATCGTAAGAGGAAAAGGGAATTTGACAGCCACAAGGAAGATGGTTCAACCCCGAAGCCTACGCAGGGGAAAGAAGTTTACTCACGGGTGAAGGACATAGACGTTGTGTTTGGGAAGGGTCGTAATTGAAACCCCGCACAAAGAACACTTGGAAGAAGAGATCAATATTTTGGGACTTACCGTATTGGAGCATTTAGAGGTTCGTCATTGCATTGATGTCATGCATGGAGAGAAGAATGTTTGTGAAAGTTTAATCGGCCTATTGCTGAACATTCCGGGGAAGACAAAGGATGGCGTCAATGTGCGACGTGACATGATCGAAATGAAAATCAGGCCCGAGCTAGCACCGAGAGAGGACAATAAAGGCTGTATATACCTCCCCCCAGTATGCTACACTTTGTGCAAGGCTGAGAGGACAGAACACTGTAAGTGTCTCTATGGTGTTAAAGTTCCATGGGGTTACTCCGCGAATATGAAAAAGCTTGTGTCCATGGGCGATTTGAAATTGCTGGGTATGAAGTCTCATGATTGTCATGTTTTGATGACACAAATGCTTCATGTTGCCATCTGGAGTATTCTGCCACATATGGTCAGAGAGACGATCACGAGGCTGTGTTATTTCTTCAATGCAATTTCTTGCAAGGTCATTGATCCCGATCGACTAGATTCTCTGCGGAGTGAGGTGGTTCCAACTCTTTGTCAACTTGAGATGTATTTTCCTCCGTCGTTTTTTGATATCACGGTCCATCTCACTGTCCACCTTTTCAGAGAAATCAAGATATGTGGACCCGTGTTCCTACATTATATGTATCCATTCAAGAGGTACATGGGTGTACTTAAGGCCTACGTGAGGAATCGGTCTCAGCCCGAGGGTAGCATTGTCGAAGGTTATGCAGCGGAAGAGGTTGTTGAGTTCTGCGTCGATTACATGGCCGAGGTAGAAGCAATAGGAGTTCATGTGTCTCGTCACGAGGGGAGGCTTGATGGTGTTGGCACTATTGGACGGAGAGCCATCACTCCTGATTTCGATATTACTCAAAAGCTCATTTTTGGGTCTTGCAACACATGACGGAGGTGTCTCCGTACATCGATGAGCACAAGGAGATGCTACAACAAGACAATCCTCGCCGATCCGAGGTTTGGATCAGGGGAGAACAAAACATTCAATTCAACGTGTGGATGAAAATGCGAATCACTGGAGAGTCCGCAAGTGAGAACTTTAAATGGTTGGCAAAAGGGCCCACATTTACTGTACAGACATGGCAGGGATACGACATCAATGGGTACACATTTTACACGAAAGCTCAAGATCGAAAGAGCACTGTGCAAAATAGTCGAGTGAGCGTAGAAGCTTTTCATGAGGAGTTCAGCGAGACAGGTCCAACAAGGGTAGTACGTAGATTGAACTTGTACTATGGGTTCATTGAAGAAATTTGGGAGCTCGATTACGTGTTGTTCAAGATTCCCCTGTTTCGATGCCAATGGGTCTAAATCCCACAGGGTGTGAAGGTTGACAATTACGGTTTCACTTCTGTGGATCTCGATCGAGTTGCTCATAAAGATGAGCCATTCATACTTGCAAAGAAAGCCATTCAGGTCATTTATGTCACTGACCCGGCTAATAAGAAGTGGCACGTCGTTCTTCATGGCAAGAGAAGGATTGTTGGAGTTGAAAATGTCGTAGATGAGGAGGAATACAATCAATTTGATGAGATGCCTCCATTTGGAGATGGCGTACAGGTCGATACTGAAGACACCGATGAAACTAGTTATGTGCGTATGGATCACCAGGAAGGGTTATACTTTAAAGGTAATCAACCGTACATCCTTATCTCTCTGTTTCCATCGGTATAGCTTATATATCTCCTCTAATTCTCGTCTTTGCAGGGCCGCGGCAAGTGGAAAGTTGAGGATAACATGGCTGTGTATGTGGAAATTGTCTGTCAAAGTCCCTGACGAGGATTGACATCCGAGTTAATTCAAATAAATGCACTGTTGGTTCAAGACAGATTCGAGCCAGACACATGCCTGGCGGTGCGAACTCAAGTCATTTTGAGAAGCATCAGCCCGAGGTCGCAGGCTTTGCGCGATCAGACCGCAGCTAGTCCGCGGTCAGGGATTTGTGTGCTATACGGGAATAGAATGTTGGAGATGTTGCGCAGTCAGCCAACATCCCGCGGTTAGAGCACTTTCTACCAGGGTACTTGGGGTTCATCTGTCTAGCTGTCCTTATAGCGGGAATATCCCAAGTATCCCGAAGATTCTTCCACGTGGAGGACCAACCGTCAGGAGGTTAATACGTGGAGTTATCCATGAATAACACGTGTTAAAACTACCTGGAGGTTAAGAGCAGTTTTTTAAACCGCATCCAAGCAACTGTCTGACGCAGTTACGACATGGCACTCTTTCGACTAATATAAAAGGGTGGCAAGATGCATCAAACAAAGAGAGAGATCAACGTCTCTGATACAAGCGAGATATAACACATCTCAACCGCTCAAATAGCCAAGTCTACGGCCTAGATTAGATAGTTTTTACAAGCCTCCTTGGCTTCTCTCTGTACACTTACATAGGAAAAACCCTTCGCCTGTGAAGGTCTTTTCCTGTCATCTTGTAAATCTTTATTACGGATAGTGAAATCCCAATAGGACGTAGGGCTATTACTCCCACCATCGAGGGCCCGAACCTGTATAAACCTCTTTGTGCTCCTGTTCTCCATATTTCTACATACCTTCCCGAATGGTCATCTTGAAAGGTCTCGCTATTATAAATTTTGCATAAGTTCGGCTGAGGACCCCAAGTCCGAATCGTCGACAGCTGGCGCCCACCGTGGGGCCTTTCTCAAGGCATCCTAATTTTCATCCGGAGGTTCGCTGAAATATGGCTGGAGTATATGATTCCGAGAACGATTTTGATCTCGAGGATTATGCTCACATTCCAATGCCTTCTCCAAGCGATCCTGTTCCGATGGAGGAGGTTGAAGGCCAAAATCTTCCAGAGGTTGAATCATCTCTCCAGATCATGTCCATCGACCAGGGAGCGACTAGCGCAACGTCAGAACCCACCGAGGTTCTTAATGCACCAGAGGGTGAATCCGGTCCATCATACGACCCCGCTGAGGGGAAGGATGATATCGACCTGGAAATCAGCCCGGGAAGATTCGACCCTGATAACCTTCACCGTCTCTTTGATTTCGAGTCCGACTCGGAACAAACTGAGATGTTTTCCCCATCGACAACCTCTCTCCCTAGACAGTTCGCTGCCTTGTCGGAGGAGACTCCTGATCAACAGGCTGCTAGGGAAGAACGGGATCGCAAACAGGAGGAGGATCAGGATCTCGAGCAACAAAACAACAAACTGCGCAGCACTGCCCTAGAGGCTATTCAAGATGCGCAGGCTCGTTACGATGCTGCTCTGAGTTCTTCTCGACGGTCACGTGGTCACAGACGCGACCAGACCCCTTCTTTGCCTCCGGAGCGTTTCCCGGTGGACGAAGAAACAGTAACACCTGGTGCCCCTAGGAGAAGTACCCATGGTCGACTGCCATCTATCGCGGAAGTCATGCGTAACTTTCCTCCTACGGTCACGGATGCGCAGAAACTGGCCTTCACCAAGATCCTGGAGGAAAGATTGGATGAAGTCGTGTCTGAGGCGACCCCAACAACCTCTTCCCGGTCGGTAACACGTTCCCGCGAACGAGAGTGTTCTCACTCTGGTTCTGGCCAGCGAAGTTACCCGCCGCCCGTACCATCCTGACAGGACAAGTACTGGCGAATATAGGATTCTCGTGGTAGGGATCGAGTCCCTGTCCACTCTCGTTTGGGACCGCGGATAACTTCACCACTGCGTGAAGTCGCCCGTAACTCGGTCGAGAGTCACACGGCAGTTCACGGTTTCTACGTCAGTTGTAAAGCTTTCTCGCCCGGCCTACGTGCGGTCGTTTGTCCTGATAAGTTTCGACCAGAGGCCATTGAAAGGTTCGATGGAACTCAGAACCCATCCGAGTTCCTTCAAATCTATATCACTGCCATCCAAGCGGCAGGGGGCGATGACCGGGTCATGGCCAACTACCTGCCTACAGTCCTTGAGGGACCGGCTAAAACCTGGCTGTTTAACCAGCCCGAGGGTTCCATCTACAATTGGGAAATGTTGTGCGACGCCATCCTCAGCAATTTCCAAAACTGTTATCAAAGCCGGGTAAAGAGGACGATCTTCATCGGCTACGACAAACTTCAACCGAAACTCTTCGACAGTTTGTCAAGAGGTTTGTCGGGGTGAGGAATACCATCCCGAACATATCTGATGGCTCCGTTATCAGGGCATTTAAACATGCCGTTCGATACCGGAGATTCACCGAAGACTTGCTTATCCACCCTCCTCGATCAGTGGCCGATCTGTTCAACATGGCCGATCGATACTCCGACGCAGCCGAAGCGGTCGAATGGAACCGGATGGTCGACAAGGGTGACCTACCACCTCAACCAGGCTTCAAAGACGCCAAGAAAGAAGATTCAAGCAAGAAGCCGGAATCTTCGTCAGGTGGGAAGTCGAAAAAGTCAAAGAGGAACCGCTCTGGACAGTACCGCGAGGTCGCAGTCGCAGAGAAGCCATCTTCGACCAAAGGTAACAAGCCTTCATTTAAGAATAAAACTGCTTCTGGTGGTCGTAGTGCCGACCAGCCAGAAAAGTCGACTAATCCGCAGGAAGGCAAGAAGTGGTGTCCACTCCACAACTCCATAGGCCACGACCTCAAGAACTGCAGGAGTTGGTTGAAGCAATTGGATGACTTCTACCAGGGAGTTGGGCCAATGCCGACCTTACCGGCTAAAGAACAGGCATGCGGACTTAGAGACGCCGAAGGAGACGAGGAAATGTCCTACCAGGTACCTCAAAATCATATTAATGTTATTTTCGGGGGTTCTTCCTCTTTCGTTTCCAAAATGCAGTTTAAAGCCTTTTACCGAGAGGTTAACCAAACAGAGACATCTCTTGGTGAGCCTCAATACCCCCGTTGGTCGGATACACCTTTGACATTCCATCGCTCTGATTGTCCCGCGGGGCTTACTCGACCATTGAGGCTCCCTCTGGTCATTACCCCGATCATCAGTAACGCGAGAGTCGAAAGGGTCCTGATCGACGGAGGGAGCTCCCTTGACATTTTATTGGTCAAGGCACTCGACGAGATGCAAATTCCTCGTTCGAAGATTAAGCCCATAATCCATCTGTTTTATGGGATAATCCCAGGCCCCTCCATGATGCCGTTGGGACAAGTGGTCCTCCCGGTCACACTGGGAGAACCGGACAACTTCCGAACAGAATTGGTTACTTTTGACGTAATCGATTGTGATTCAGCTTATAATGCAATCTTTGGCAGGCCAACTCTTGCTAAATTCATGATGGCAATGCACTATGCTTACCAGTGCGGCAAATTGCCTGGCCCCAAAGGTGTCATCTCGGTCCGAGGCAGTCGCAACATGGCACTCACGTGCGACCGGCTATCTTTGGAGATGGTCGATCAACTTCCCCTCCGGGACGCCCAGGTCGCCACCATCGCCACCGACACGATCAAGGCTGCTCCCCGACCAGATGAGAAACTCAAGCTGGTTCCATTGTACCCAGATGATCCATCCAAGACAATTCGGGTCGGATCAGGTCTGGATGACAAATAGGAACTCGAGCTCATCACTTTCCTCCGGGCTAACGCAGATGTGTTTGCGTGGAAGCCGTCCAACATGCCCGGTGTCCCAAGGGAAGTAATCGAGTACAGGTTAGCAATTCGACCTGGACAATGACCAATAAAGCAAAAGCTCAGGCATTTTGCTGTTGACCGACAGGAAGCCATCCGAGAAGAGTTGGACAAACTCCTAAAAGCCGGGTTCATTCGCGAGGTCGATCACCCGGAATGGCTAGCCAATCCGGTCATGGTCCGCAAGTCAAATGGCAAGTGGCGCATGTGCGTCGACTACACTAGCCTCAACAGTGCCTGTCCGAAGGACGACTTTCCCCTTCCCCGCATCGACCAGCTGGTCGACTCAACCGCGGGTTGCGAACTGATGAGTTTCCTGGACGCTTACTCAGGATATCATCAAATTAGCATGACAGAAGAAGATGAAGAGAAAACTGCCTTCATCACCCCGTTCGGCACCTACTGCTACGTCAGAATGCCGTTCGGTCTCAAGAACGCAGGTTCCACGTACCAGCGCTTGATGCAAAAGACCTTTCTTTCCCAGATAGGGCGTAATCTCGAAGCATATGTAGACGACTTGGTTGTAAAAAGTACCAAGAGATTGTCTCATTTGGATGATCTCGCTGAAACCTTCTGTAATTTAAATCACTTTGGAATAAAATTAAACCCAGAGAAATGTTCTTTCGGGGTTTCTTCAGGAAAACTTCTTGGTTTCCTTGTTTGTTCCAGGGGCATTGAAGTTAATCCTGAGAAAATTAGGGCCATTGAACAAATGAGGTCGCCCTCGACCATGAAAGATGTTCAACGCCTGGCTGGTCGCATGGCGGCCTTAAGTCGCTTCATATCGCGACTAGGCGAAAGGGGATTACCCTTCTTCAAAGCCTTGCGGAAGCATCACAATTTCACATGGTCGAATGAGGCCAAAAAAGCGTTTCAGGAGGTGAAGACGTATCTATCCAGTCCGTCAGTACTGGTGTCTCCCGACAAAGGAGAACCGTTACTTCTTTATCTAGCGGCCACACTGCATGCGGTCAGCGCAGTCCTGATCGCGGATAGGGAAGGAATACACAGACCCGTCTACTACGTGAGCGAGGTACTTCATGGTCCTAAGGAGCGCTACCCCGAGGTCCAGAAGATACTTTACGCACTACAGATGGCTTCCCGTAAGCTACGACACTACTTCCAAGCTCACAAGATCACAGTGCCCTCCTCCTTGCCTTTGGGGGATATTGTCCGAAACCCAAAAAAATCTGGTCGAATCGCTAAATGGGCGGTCGAACTCGGTGCCTTTGGCGGTTAAGTCTCAGGTTTTGGCCGACTTTGTGGTCGAATGGACCAACCCTGAGCCACCCGTGCAGGTGCCAGAGGAATTGGAATGCCCCGATCACTGGACAATGTACTTTGACGACTCCCGTAGTTTTCAACACTCGGGGGCTGGAGTGGTCTTAGTTACGCCTCAGGGCGAATAGCTTAAGTATGTCATCCAACTACACTTTGTTGCGACAAACAACGCGGCAGAGTATGAAGGTCTTCTTGCAGGGCTCCGGGCAGCAAAATTCCTCGGAGTCTGTCGATTAGTGGTGAGGGGAGACTCACAGCTGGTCATAAACCAGGTAAACAAGGAGTACAGCACCTCCGATGAGACAATAGCTCATTACCTGGGGGAAGTGAGGAGATTGGAAAAGCACTTCAGTCATTTCGAAGTCCAATACATCCTGCGAAAGGACAACATTCTGGCAGACCAATTATCCAAAATTGGGTCCTCACGCACGTCCGCTCTGGTAGGAGTGTTCATTGAACACTTGGACCGTCCTTCGATCATGACTTCGGTCGAGGATGATCCGGTAATAGCCTACGTTACCAACCTCGGTCAGGAACAGGATTGGACTCATCCATTGAGAGTCTATCTTGAACATGGGACCCTACCCGAGGACGAAACCGAAAGTGATCGGTTAATTCGAAAAGCGCGTCTGTACAAGCTCATAGATGGGATTTTGTACAGAAAGGGTACTCAAGGAGTATTCATGCGTTGCATATCTCAGGAGGAAGGAAAATCCCTCTTGAAAAAAATACATGACGGTGTATGCGGTGCGCACGCGTCATATCGGACACTGGTCGGAAAAGTTTTTCGACAAGGATTCTATTGGCCTTCGGCACTCGATGATGCCAAGCACATGGTCAAGATGTGTCCTCAGTATCAATTCCACGCGAGACAAGTTCATCAACCTGGCTATGCGTTACAAACCATTCCCCTCGCATGGCCTTTTGCGGTCTGGGGAATGGATATTGTTGGTCCTGTGCCACAAGCGGTCAATGGGTACAAGTTTCTATTCATAGCCATTTACACATTTACAAAGTGGATTGAGGCCGAACCGGTACGAAATATTACCGCATCAGCAGCACAAAAGTTCTTTCATAAGAACATTGTTGCTCGATTTGGTGTTCCAAACCGTCTTATCACCGACAATGGTTCTCAGTTCGCCAGTGTTCTTTTCCTAGAGTACTGCGATCAGATCGGAACTAAGGTGTGCTTTGCTTCTGTGGCGCATCCGCAAAGCAATGGTACTGTAGAACGGGCCAATGGGCAGATACTGCAAGGCATCAAAAAACGTGTTTTTGATCGCCTTAAGACTCGCTCGGGGGCTTGGGCAGACGAGCTCTATACCGTTCTATGGGCACTATGAACTATCTCTAGTCGAGCCACCGGTGAGACGCCCTTCCATCTGGTCTATGGGGCCGAGGCGGTGTTGCCTATGGAAGTTAGTATTGGGTCTGTTCTGACAGAACAATTCGGACAAGTTAATCAGTCCGAACAGCAATCACAAGATCTCATCCTCTTAGAAGAAAGACGTGATCACGCTTTGATCAAATCCGTGGCATACTTGCAAGCTTTGCGCAAGTATCACAGCAAAAGGGTGCGACCACGTAGTCTTAACGTGGGCGACTTGGTGTTTCGAAAAATCCAAGACCAGTCTAATCCCAACAAATTCTCCCCGAAGTGGGAAGGCCCTTACACTGTTGTCTCAGTGCCGCGACCAGGATCCGCGCGGTTAGCCATGGAGGATGGTCGAATATTGTCCAATACTTGGAACATCGATCAACTTCTCAAGTTCTATGTGTAAGTACTCAATCCCTTTTCCTGTTCAATTAGCATTTTTTCATAAAACAAAAAATGTTTTGGTTTCATACGATGAATATTTCCCTTTATGCCCATATATTCGGCTCGGGGGCTGGTCGCCGGCGGTTAGATCATTACAACGTTCTAGTCGGATTCGCTGGCCGATCTCATGACCACTTCCAGACAAGTCACTCCTAAATAAGCCGTTTCTCAACGCACACGGGGCTTTCTGGCAAGTCCTCGGTTATCTGAGTGGCTGCTGGTTTGCAAACAAGGCTAGGCGTTACACTGATCATAATTGTTGGTTCGATCACACATCCCTGGTCGTTATATTCACTTCTCTCCTGTGTTTGTAATACTAAGTCTTCAGTATCTACAATCACAGGCGGGGACTAGGGGGATATGTTTATAATATGAAACGACATGAAACAAGAATATATTCATTTTCAAAAATGGGTTTCAACATACATTGCATTACATATAACTGTTTCTATACAGATGTAGGGATCACTCGATCCCAAGCTCAGTTAGGAGCTTATTTACAAGGGGCCTGATCTCCTACATGACGGCCTCTAGTTGTTCCTCACTCTCGACCTCAACCGGTCCCACCAATGGATTCAGATCTGCATCTGGGCCATGGTGAAGTCGAACCCGGCTGAGAATAGCGGAGGCGGCTGACCGAACCCTGGTTCTGATCGCCTCTTCTCGTCGCCGTGTATCCTCAGGAAGATACTCGAGAAGTGACTCCGCCTGGGCAATGACTAGCGTAGACCAGTCATTTAGGCTGAGATTATCTCTTGTGGTTTCGACCACATCAGCCCTCAGGAGACGAGCCACCGCCTTCAATTTTTCGAAGATTGAACGGCTCAAC
This sequence comes from Pharus latifolius, assembly GCA_019359835.1. Lineage (NCBI taxonomy): Eukaryota > Viridiplantae > Streptophyta > Magnoliopsida > Poales > Poaceae > Pharus > Pharus latifolius. The sequence goes on along the minus strand of CM033325.1, from coordinate 31,039,474 downwards.
TCTCTGTTCGCCCTTTCGGAGGTTTGAATAGAGCCCTGGAGAATCACCTTGTCCTGACTGAGTTGTCTTATTTGACCCGCTTGCGCTGCAGAAAGAGAAAAGATTACTCACGTGTTATGAAGTTAATTCTTCCTAATCAGGAATCGACTTACCAGAGAGTTGTGACTGCAGCTTGTTGATCTTGATCTCTTGGTGTGCAGTCACTGAGATCGAATGAAGCTTGACCGTGGCCACTTCTTTTTTCAGGAATGCCACCTCTCTGTAGTAGAACAGAAGGAGCGGTCATAACCAATTTGTATCCATACAAGTTGAAGCGTAATGATCCTTACCTACGCAAGTTGTCTCGTTCTTTTTGTATGGCCTCAACGCTCGCTATCATAGCATGCGACCTGGCCGTCATCTGGGATAGCTCCTATGATGCAAAAAGAAGTTAAAGGTGTCCTATGTACAATCCAGGCACTAAAAGAAAAGTTCATCATACCTTTGTGAATTCCCGGAAGGAAACGTCTTCCGGGATAACAGGAGGACTCGTTGAAGGCCCCGTTGCGGCCACGACAGAGGCAGCCAGTGGCAGTGCCTGCTGGGCACTACCCCCAGTTGCTGTTGCTTGCGACTGGGTCTCCGCGCCTGCTTCTCCCCTTACGGCCCGGACTACTTCCTGGACCAAGGGGGCGGAGCGCTCCTCACTGGAGGCTCCTGCACTAGCAGCAACTTCAACCCTCCCTGGAGCGGTTGAAGGGCTGGATCCTGTCTCTTTTCACCTGACAAAGAAGAGATGAACCAAAAAATCACAATTTGTGATCATCACAACTTATTTTAATACAACCAAGATAAGGGTTCTTACCTTATCTGGAATCCCATCAGCTTTTGGGATTTCAGGGAAGGCTCTCCTCGAGAAAGGGGACAATCGTCGTCTGTCCTGGTCTTCCTCTTGGTGAACAAGGCGTTTTCCCCCTAGGTGTGTTCCTCTGTAAGCACATTTCTAAGGGAAGATAAAAACAAATGATAAGAGTTTTTACCTGGGCAACCGGTCCGGTTGGCGGGGTTGCATCCGAAGGCCTGGATGGCTCCTGGACTTCTGGGGCCGGCACCTCGTCTGCAACCGCCACGGGGTCTTGTTCGACCATCTCCACTCCTGCCCATGGGGGCGGAGGATTTTCCTCCCTGGGACTCACAGGGGTCGCAGGGGGAAGCTCTTCTCCCTGGACAAGCATCAACTTAATGAATATACAGGGAGAATTGAAGAAAACAAGATTGTGAAAAAATCTTACCATAGTCGTCCCTTCGACCAGGGAAGTAGAGGCAACTGGCCCTGAAGCCTCAGGGGCTTCAGGAGCTGGGGTATTATCCGCGACCACGGGGCTTTCGGTGGCCACGGAATCTGCTACAGTTGCCTCTGCGGTAGTAGTTGTTTCTGCGGAACGAGTTGGAACGTCACCGGATGGAGAGCCCGCAATCTTCCTCCTCCGGTGAACTAGGGGGACATCATCATCCTCCTCCTCCTCACTCCCCTCTCCCTGTATGACGAAGAAGTGATTCCAGTTCGCACCTGGAAAGATAGGAGGGATGTGATATCTTACCGCAGTTTTCCTTGTGGTAGGAGGGACGCTCCGTGAAGACGCTTCCCTGAGATTTAGCCTGGCTTTCTTGGGGGCGGGATTCCTCGTCCTGGGTTTCGAGGAAACCTTCTTCACGTGTTTCATCGTCAGCTTCCCCAGGGAACCGACGTTCTCGCTTGGGAACGTCGCCTCGGCGAACCTCCCTACGAGCTGTTCTCATTCCAATGGAATTGTTAGTGCTAGACATACATAAGACCTGCAAAACAGAGGCCAAGTGAAAACGTACCTTTCGGTGCTCCTGTTTAAGGTCGTCGCCGGCGTGAACCAAGCTCTGGGGGCGAGGCGATCCCTTGGGGCCCTCTACCTCGGCGTTGTAAGCCCTGAGGAGGTAATTAGTCCGCCTCTCGATCTCGGATGAGGGCAGGACTGTTCCAAAATGCGAGTTAACTGGAGCATTTCAAAAATAAAAATATTTCAGTGCAAGAAATGGGTACCTTCATTGTAGTCCAAAGTACTGTCCGCCATGGACTTGATCTCCCAAGCCGGATGAGCCCTTTCGCGCAGGGGGCTCACCCGATTCTTCACAAAATCGCGAATGACGTCGCGAGCTGTTAGTCCCTCTTGGACTAGGTGAAGAATGACCTCGGCGTGCTTCATGAACTCCGCGTTCATCGCCGGGAGAGAATCCAACTCGCTCGGCTTCTCCGGCCGAGAGTTCTCGAACCACAGCCCGCTCTCGGTTGGCGGGGTGCACTAGAACCATTTCTGGTGCCACTCGTGCACTGAGTCTCGCAGGGGTGGGAAGGGATACTCCTTTATCTCCCTTAGACGGAAGTAGATGCATCCGGCGGCGTTGGCGCTCTTCGACCACGCCGAGTAATAAAAGCGCCGGAAGAGATCCACGTTGGGATACACTCCGACGAACGCCTCGTACAAATGCTGGAACACCGCCAGGATCAGCACTGCATTTGGGTGGAGGTTGATCAGCTCCAACCCATAATGCTCGAGGACGTCCTTCAGGAACCGACTCTCAGGGAATCGGAACCCGCAGCGCAGATATTCCTCAAAAACCACCAGTTCGCCCTCTCCGACGACTGGGGTTTCTTGGTCCTTCTCCGTGGGCCGCCAGTTAATTAGCAGCCGCGGAGGAAGGATCTCCTCCTTCTCCAGTGCTAGCAGGCTCTCCTCAGAATGGTGGATCGATCTGCTCCAAGACGCCATTTCTTGTGGGGAATCGGAGGAAAAGTTGGCGGCTTTGGAAAGATGGAGATTGAGAAGAGCGAGGGTTTTGTTTGGCGGAAATCGTTAGGGTTTTGGTTGTGTGTCTTCCTCAAGAAGCTACCTGCTCCTTTTATAGACCCGAGGAGACGCACTAATGTGGGTAACGTTCCACTCAAACGTTCCACTGAGTATTTTATTCATTTCCCATAATGGATACTATCTCTGGCGGACCCGTTAAAGTGTTCCAGGCATCGGATCTGAAACAAAAAGACTTCTTTGTTTCAGAGTCTGAAAGTACAAAAGCCTGAAAAGTTTTTCAGAGCTTTTCAAAGGACGTTTTCCTTTATGTGCCTTGTATATTTTCATGAAAAAATCCCATGGCCCAATTTTTGGACGTATGGATATATTCTGATCGGGTTGTGGTATGATCGAGACCATGCTTTCGATTAAGCTCCGATTCTAATCAAAGTGACGGTCTGACCGAGCCTCCATTCTGGTAGCAGTAAGCTTCAGTTCTAACCGCGGCTTTAGGTCTGATCGCGGTATTAGAGCTGGTCGCGGTACTTTTATGAAAACGCGATTCTGGTCGCGGAGCTGAAGTTTACCTGTGTATGAATGGTTGTAAAGACATTGCTTATGGCCATGTTTTCGCACAGAAGATGTAAAGAATATTCATATGAAGAAGAAAATTTTATTTCTTGCATTCTTTACATACAAAAGGGATACCGGCGACCAGAGCATCGACCTGATCCGAAAGAAGTTTGCAGAGTTCTAGAGACATATTGCTGTCAGTAGGATCTACACTGACAACCCCCAGAGAACTAGCGACTAATCTAAGCCTATCTACATCATCCCTAACGAGAGATACACTACTGTTCCTAATCAAATCGGAGAGTTCCCGCTGTTGCTGAGCGTGGTCCCTCTCTCGACGGAACTGGTGCGCCTCTTCACGGGATCGTTCAAAACATTCTGCTAGATGCAGAATCGCCGAAGACATCTCTTCGGACTTCTTCTCCAGGGCATTCTTCTCCTCTGGAAGAATCTATCCGAAGGGAAAAGGCGGAGTAGTAGCAGGCTGATCACTAGGGCCACCAATCTCCTACATTTGCAAAAGTTAGTTGTGTTAACTATAACTATCAGTGAAAGGAGATGAGGATCATTACCTGTCCCTGCTCGTGACAGGTTGATATAGCCATCCTGGAAAGTAGATCATCCGATAAAATCGGATGATCACCAGATAGTGGAAGTACAACCTTCCCACTAGGAGATTGCTTCCCCAACACAAGTTGAGGATCTTCTGGTCGAATAGTCACCGTTTGCTGACCAGAAAATCGATCACCCAAACAAAAGCAGGGAGTGTTGGAGTAAAGAACTGAAGGAAGAAAGAATGATGGCTCATCTTCTACCTTTGCTCTGCTGGAAGATCCTTCGTCAACCTTGGGTTTCTTCCTTGAAGGAGATGAATCCTCAGGCATTTGAGGCTCCTGCTTGAGAACTTCCTCTTCATCACTTTCAATCTCGATGATGTTGTGATCTGCCATCGGGAGGTGTATGAAGAGAAGAATGAAGGTGACTTTAGAAAGAACTTAACCGTGAGAGGAAATTGTGGAGCTTTGTAATTCAAAAGGCCTCGGTATTTATAGCCGCCAAGGTGACGGTTTACATTCCGAGCGCCTCGGGTTTTTAAAAGCATTTACAATTTTACCTCGGGTTAAACAACATTTCAACGGCGCCATCATTACTTGTCACGTAATACCGAGAGCCTGTCTTGGGGAACCAACCGTCCCACTTAGTGCGCCACTAAGCGGGGGATTTGAAGAGTCGGGTTAAAAATCCGATGCATGTCTTTAAATTCAAAGTAAACACGCCCCTTCGTTTTCTTCGAATTTGGGGGCTAGCTGACGAGGATTGACACCCGAGTTAATTCAAATAAATGCACTGTTGGTTCAAGACAGATTCGAGCAAGACACATGCCTGGCGGTGCGAACTCAAGTCATTCTGAGAAACATCAGCCCGAGGTCGCAGGCTTTGCGTGATCAGACAGCAGCTAGTCCGCGGTCAAGGATTCGTGTGCTATACGCGCACAGAATGTCGGAGATGTTGCGCGGTCAGCCAACATCCCGCGGTCAGAGCACTTTCGACCAGGGTACTTGGGGTTCATCTGTCCAGCTGTCCCTATAGCGGGAATATCCCAAGTATCCCGAAGATTTTTCCACGTGGAGGACCAACCGTCATGAGGTTAATACGTGCAGTTATCTATGAATAACACGTGTTAAAACTGCCTGGAGGTTAAGAGCGGTTTTTTAAACCGCATCCAAGCAACTGTCTGATGCAGTTACGACATGGCACTCTTTCGACTAATATAAAAGGCTGGCAAGATGCATCAAACAAAGAGAGAGATCAACGTCTCTAATACAAGCGAGATATAACACATCTCAACCGCTCAAATAGCCAAGTCTACGGTCTAGATTAGATAGTTTTTACAAGCCTCCTTGGCTTCTCTCTGTACACTTACATCGGAAAAACCCTTCGCCTGTGAAGGTCTTTTCCTGTCATCTTGTAAATCTTTATTACGGATAGTGAAATCCCAACAGGACGTAGGGCTATTACTCCCACCATCGAGGGCCCGAACCTATATAAACCTCTTTGTGCTCCTGTTCTCCATATTTCTACATACCTTCCCGAAGGGTCATCTTGAAAGGTCTCGCTATTATAAATTTTGCATAAGTTCGGCTGAGGACCCCGAGTCCGAATCGTCGACAGTCCCCATTTGTATGTAACATTTATTTGAGAATACTCCACATTATATGTTAAATTTATTTGAGCATGCTCCACATTGTAACCAATTTTTGGATCTACATTGTAAAAAAATTTACGAAGCATTTGGACTCCATTTGAAATATCTGAGTGTTCATTTAAAACAAGTTTTGGAGCATTCAGAGTTGCAGAGCTACAGAGTTTCTGGTTGTAAAACTCTACATATTGCGTACAAGACGTTTAGAGTTAAGTTTCTGAAGTTACGTGCATTCATGTAGTCACAGTAGGTTCTGAAGTCAAAACCGTCTGTGATAATCTCTCTAGAGATTATCACTAGAGAGATTATCACAGACGGTTATGAATCTAGAATCGATTGTGATATTCCCAACAGTGTCCAACGCTTCGAGTTCTTAACGTGCATTCTTGCAGTCACAGTCTGATCCATTTGAGACCTAGCCTTGGTTTTGGCACTAGGCTCACCCAAATTCTAATATGCGGAATAACGGGATCTTACTCGGAAATACCGAAACCCAAAGGTTGATCGAAAATACAAGTCAAAGTAATTGCACAACTCTTTATTTCAAAGAAGGCTTTACACGTCAAACGTTAGACATACTTGCCTACGTCGAAGGAACTATAAGCTGGTTATATGATCCAAGGCTACAATAATATTCGATTGTATTCGATAGATTTTCGATGATCTAAACTAATCCTATTACAAGGTATTTATAGTCCAATCGTATGCGTACATATCAGACTCAATAACCTAAACGTATTAGACCCATATAACTAACTAATCCTAAATAGATAGTCTTAGTTATATATATTCGGATCGGATTAGAATTCCGAACAGGGAACGAATTCCTTTTCCTGGTCGCGAACCAACCCATGGTCACGGACCCATCCATGGTTGTGAAACCTTTCCGAACACGGTTAAGGTCACGAAGCCGTATGCGATCAGGACTTGAAGATCCTCCAGGATCATGACTCCCTTGTTGAGAAGAAGCCAACCCCTGTTGCGACCTCTCGATCAAACTGGAGATGTGGAAATTGGGCTTTTCCATGTTCTCTAGTGTACCACTTTGCCGCACGTACTTGTTGACCTTTCCAACCAATTCGAAAAGTCTCCTTTGTGCCACTGCGGGTGGTAGTCACCTTCTTCTCCAGAATCACATTTTCACTTAGAGGTTCGTCTCATTGATAGACCAAGTCTTCAACAGATGGTACTATGGTATCTGGCTCATCATCCAGTATTGAAGGCTCGAAGAGTTTGAGGTGCTCAACATTAACAACCGAGTAAATATCCATGTGTGGAGGTAACTCGAGCTGACAAGCATTATTACCCACTTTCCACAAAATCCGAAAGGACCATAACGAATGGGTTTGAGTTTCTTACCTTCACCTTTAAGTCTCTCCTTACTCAGATGTAACCATACCATATCACCTTCTTGAAATTGCGCATCAACTCGGTGCCGATCATGTCGCGCCTTGTACTTTAGTTGAGCTTTCAACAAGTTCTATTCAACCTCACGATGGAGTCGTTGAATACCTTCCAGGAACTTTTGTGCTCGATCCTGATCAGATGCTTCCTTGATGTTCTGTGCTGAGGTAGGGATCACAAACTCCATGTCGAATGGACTCTGTGGTAGAAATCCTAAACAAACCTCAAACGGTGACTTTCCAGTCAAACCATGCACTGCTCGATTAAAAGTAAACTGCAGGTACGGTATGCTTTCATCCTAGGTCTACAGGTGCTTCAAGTTATATCCCTTCAGAAGATGAACGTCTGTGCGATTTACCACCACGGTCTGACCATCAATTTGCGGATGAAAGGCAGTACTCCTCTTTAGCTTGGTGTCCATCATCGTCCAGAGCGATCACCAAAAGTGACTAAGGAACCGGGTATCGCGATCAGACACAATAGAAGTCGGTAGTCCGAAGTGTGTCCAAACGTTTTGAATGAATACCCGAGCTGCTTCTTCCCCTGTGATAGTCTTTCGACAAGATATAAGAATAATCATTTTGGAGAACCGATCAACGACCACGAATAGATAGTCATTGCCACGTTGGGTCTTAGGCAATCCTCCCAAGAAATCCATGGATATGCTCCCCCATGGTCGTGATGGAACTGGAAAAGGAGTGTACAAACCTAATTTCTGATTTGCCGATTTCGAGATGCTGCAGAGACAACAACCTCGAACAAAACTAGCCACATCTTGCTGCACACGCTGCCAAAACACATGTCGGTGAAGATTTTGCAACGTCTTTATAACCCCAAAGTGACCAACTACCTTTGATGTGTGCGCTTCTCGCATCCATTGAATTCGAGGTGCTCCACGAGGTATGCAAAGTAAATTGCCCTTGTACAAGAGTCCTTCTCGCCAAACAAACTCTGTAGGTTTCCCTGTTTTGAGCTCAGTTAGTGCTGTTTGAAAATCAGGGTCTTCACTGTACATAGTGGCATAGTCATCATGACATGAGGGCTCGATCTGCATGAACGCTGATAAACAGAGGGTCGTAACTGGTGGTCGCGACAACATGTCCGCCAATTTGTTGTGTACGCCCTTCTTGTACTTAATCACCATACTAAACTGCTGCAGATACGACATCCACTTCATGTGCCGAGCTTGCTATAGCTTGGACTGAGTTTGCAAATATTTCAACGGTTGATGGTCAGTGTGGACAACAGTCTCTTTACCCAAGAGATAACACCACCAATGTTTCATGGCCTAATGCAGTGCGCACAACTCCTTATCATAAGTCGGGTAGTTCTTCTGAGCTCCCTGGAATAACTCGGAGTGATATGCCACTAGTCGACCTTCTTGCATGAGCACTGCGCCCATGGCATAACACAGGCGCCTCGCTGATCTTCCTTTTCAGCAAGAGAAATGTGTCCTCATGTTTCCCTGTCCACTCGAACTTCTGATCGATCCTGGTTAATGCATGCAATGGAGAAGCCACAATCGAGAAGTGTCGGATGAACTTCCAAAGGTATTGGCATGCTCCCACAAAATTGCGCACATCCGTAACTGTTCGTGGTCGCAGCCACTCGCGAATCACTTTTACCTTATCCGGGTTGATTTGCAACGTACCGTTGCCGACCATGAATCCTAGGTAAAGTAGAGTTTGTTCGCCGAACTCGCACTCCTTACGGTTGAGGCGAAGTTGATGTTGCCAAAGCTGTTCGAACACCTTTTTGACATGAATGAGGTGCTCATCCCACGAACGACTATAGACTAGTATGTCATCGAGGTAAACAATCACAAAGTCGTCGATGAACTGTCTCAATACATCATTCATAACACGCATGAAAGTTGCCAGGGCGTTGCAGAGACCAAACGGCATGACCAGCCATTCGAACAGACCTTGTCGTGTTTTCAACGCAGTCTTCCACGTATCCTCCTCTCGGATGCTGACTTGCTGATATCCTAACTTAAGATACAATTTGGAGAAGACAACAGCATGATTCAATTGGTCTAGCAGGTCATCAATGCGAGGGAGGGGGTACCAGTTCTTGATGGTGATCTTGTTCAGTGCTCGATATTCGATGCACATACGCCAAGTCCCATCTTTCTTTGGCACTAACACCACAGGAGATCCACAAGGTGAACTACTCGGTTGAATGACACCATCATTCAGCAACTCACCAAGTTGTCTCTTGATCTCTTCATTCTCCAATACTGAGTTGCGATACATACTCAGATTGGCAGTGTCGCATCGGACACAAGCTGAATTTTGTGCTCGACTGGACGTTTTGGCGGACGACCCTGGGTAGTCTCGAACAGATCACTGTATTTGTCCAGCAGTCCCGACAAACGACCAAAATCCTCTCGGCACGCCAACAACAATGCTGGTCGAGTACCCTCACCTTGACCAATGGGTCGAATCATGACAAGCACATATTTGTGACATGCATTAACAGTTCGTTTGGCTTGATTTGCGGTAATCAAGTTCGAAGTGTTGACGTGGATGTCTCTACTGATAACGAACTTAACTCCGTCTTTGGTGAGGTCGTACTCTTATGCTCGCCGATGGAAGTGAGCGTCTCGATCATACAGATATGGACTCCCACAGATCACCTGACAGATATCGATAGGGACAACATCGCATTGCACCTCATCGATATACCGTGTAGAGATCACAAACTTCAACATACACTGACTCGTAATCTGTTGGTTCACGTCGGATGTAAACCAACCTAGTGGATATGGTCGCGGGTGTGTGGTTGTCTTCAAACCAAGTCACCGAACCAGTCCAGTGGAGACCAGCTTCTTCTGACTTCCGGGATCGAATATCTCTGCGACCACTTCGTGCTTCACCTGGATGTTGATGGTGAACAAGTCCTCCATTGGGTGATGGTCGTTCGGTGGATCCGAACCCTTCTCCTTTGGCATTATCATCAGAGACAAGGTTGTATCTGCCTCATTAACCGAATTCACTCAGACAACTTCTTCGTCGGGTGAAGTCGCAATAGCCGTGGTTGTTCTTTTCCCTAGTCTGTGTTTCTTTGGTCGAAATTCAGGATGAAGCTTGTAGCATTTGTCCTTGGTGTGTCCCGTGACTTGACAATATTCGCAAAAGGCACCCGTGCCCGATTTTGAAGCATTCTTCTTCGGACTCGGCTTTTTCTTTGTCGAGGTCGTACTTTCCTTCATGCTTTTGTCGGTGCGGGATTTGTTCTTCTTCTCGATCGCCATAGCAGTTGTGCTCGCGATCACGATGTCTTGGACGCCGAACAGACCTAGCTTAGTACTGATCAATTTCTGAAGTCCGGATGTGTATTTCCGAAATACCTGAGGGTCAGACAGTGAGATACCGATGACCATTGCCTGTCTCCGGAATTCCGTAGTATAGTCTTGGACGGTCTTGTCGCGCCGTTGCTACAATCTGTGCCAACACTCCCATCTCTCCTCAAGGTAACCCATCGGATAGAATTCTTGTCGTAGAAGTCGTTTGAATTGACCCCACGCAAGGTCGTCAGGTTCACCACTGGCGACAAGGGCCTTCCACCAAGTCTTGGCATGGCCCTTCATCTTCAAAGGTGCGAACTTCACCTTTTGAGCGCTACTGAACCCTTTCAGGTCAAAGTAGGTCTCAAGTTGATCGATCCAAGAATCCAGCTTCTCGGCATCGATCACCCCATCGTATATGGGTATATCAATCTTAGCGTCGACCTTAAAAGATCTGACAGCTCAGGAGGTGTTGGTGAGGTCGTCGGTTTTGTGGTCGCCTTCGTCTTCATCTTCGTCTGCCCTGCGCAAGTCTTCACCAGTCTTCACATCCATAACCTTCCCAACTTCAGGAGGTACAACCATGGCCTGCTGCTTAATCCAAGCAAGCACGGTTTCCATGTCGGTGGCGAGTTTAGCCACTTGTTCGGCTAGGTTAGCTTGAACGGAGGTATCGTCAGACATTGTCGGAGACACGGCTGTAGGAACCGTCAATTGATCGCCTGGAGTTTCGCCGGAGGTTTTGTAACCCTGGCGAGTCTTCACCATCCACGGGATAGGAAAATCGCTCTGATACCAACTTGATCCGTTTGAGACCTAGCCTTGGTTTTCGCACTAGGCTCGCCCAGATCTAATATGCGGAATAACGGGATCTTACTCGAAAATACCGAAACCCAAAGGTTGATTGAAAACACAATTCAAAGTAATTGCACAACTCTTTATTTCAAAGAGGGCTTTACACGTCGAACGTTAGACACACTTGCCAACGTCGAAGGAACTATAAGCTGGATATATGATACAAGGCTGTAATAATATTCGATAGATTTTCGATGATCTAAACTAATCCTATTACAAGGTATCTATAGTCCAATCGTATGAGTACGTATCAGACTCAATAACCTAAACGTATTAGACTCATATAACTAACTAATCCTAAATAGATAGTCTTAGTTATATATATTCGGATCGGATTACAATTCCGAATAGGGAACGAATTCTTTTTCCTGGTCACGAACCAACCCATGGTCGCGGACCCATCCATGGTCGTGAAACCTTTCCGAACACTGTTAAGGTCGTGAAGCAGTATGCAATCAGGACTTGAAGATCCTCCCGGATCACAGTCGGTTCTCAAGTCAAAACCGTCTGTGATAATCTCTCTAGAGATTATCACTAGAGAGATTATCATAGATGACTTTGACTTGAGAACCGACATGATAATATAATCACAGACGGTTGTGAATATAGGACCAACTGTGATAATCTCTCTACATGGTACATAGTTCAAGGCGGGCTTTGTCCCACTCATTTCCAGACTTCGCAACTGTTTGCCCTAGCTCTCTCCGCCGTCGCGCCGTCCATCGCAATCACCTCCATCGCCTCCCCACAGTCCGGTGTGATCACCTCCATCTCCTCCCCACCGTCCGTCGCGATCACCTCCATCGCCTTTCCACCGTCAGGCGCGATCACCTCCATCGCCCTCCCACCTTCCGGAGCGATCACCTCCGTCGCCTCCCCACCGTTTCTGCCATTCTTGGTTAGTTATAATTATATGGGTTTTGTTATAGAATTATTAGTTTCAGATTTAGTTAAACTGTTTTCTCTTTCACTTATGTTAGGAACTGATATGTCTGGTGATGAAATGCACCACTCGGGGAGTCAGAGTGACCTCGCTGGGAATGAGACGCCTGGGCTGGAGGTCGCCGCGTCCACCGTGACCCAGTGGCAGAAGAGAAAGGGGCGAGACCAGACGACATGCGCACGTCTCGATAAGCGGGAAAAGAATCACATATAGTTCGACGACAATGGTGTGCCGGAAGCTCCAGACAAACTTGTCGGTCAGTACCACTCACTATGTGGCAAAGTGGCAAGGGAGCGGGTGCCCATCACCACCTCCGACTGGGGTCAAGTGGCCCCAGAGTGCAAGGATGCGCTGTCGGAAGAAGTGCAGGCGGCATTTCACATTCCCGAGAATCGCCAGTTCACCGTCTGCCGGACAACACTGATGTCAATAAACAAGGCGTGGAGGAACTTCGAGAGCCACCTTGTCAGGCACTATGTGAAGGAGTCGAAGACCCCCTTGAATGACTACCCTTTCGTGACTCCCGAGGCATGGCAGTAGTTCATGCAGATGAAGGGCAAGCCTGAGTTCCAGGAGCTTAGTGCGAAGGGCCAGGCTAACCAGACCAGGAATACACACCCACACAGACTAGGCACCGGTGGGTATGTGGGGAAGAAGGGGTTGTGGAGGAAGTAGGACGAGGAGACTTCCCAGTCTTCGGCCGACGCTCCTTATGCGGGCATAACGGACATGCGCGCCCGCAATTGGTGCCGAGCGAGATTGACGATGACCTCCTCTAGAAGCGTCTCTGTGAATAACCCTGCGGACAAAGAAGTGATCGACCGGCTGGTAAGATTGTATGATCACGTACTATTCTCGTAACACGCATGCAATGGGTTGTATTGCTAAGTTCTCCTGTTGCAGGTGACGCTGAGTGCGTAGGCGGCATCCGGAGAGTTCAACCTGAGGAGGGACAGGGATATCCTCACGGCGGCGCTATGAAACAAGGAGCATCCAGGCTGCGTGCGCGGCCTCGGTGCCACTGTGCCTTGGAGGGATGGTTTCCCTGATGATGAGGAGGCGGCTAAGAGGAGAAAGAGATCCCACAAAGCCCGCGATGAACAGCTCAAGGAGGAGATGCGATCGAAGTTCGCTGCTCGGGACAAAGCACTACTACAGCAGTTGTCAGAGATGCGGGCCATGTATGACGAGCTAAAACAGGCGACCCAGGGCACCCCCATTGTAGCAGCGGAATTACCGACCCCCATTCTTGGCCACCGTAGTAGCTGCGCGTCCGTGCCGGGGTCTTCGCAGACGGAGCCCTCTCCAAAGTATCTGGCGGAATTTCTGCAGGTAATGACCCTTTTTCTATGTTAATTCATTTGAAAGTGAAAAGCGGTGAAATTCAATATGTTAATGTGCACTGTTTGTAGGAACCCGCCTCCTCCAAGCTTATGGTACTGGCCGGTCTCTTCCTGATCGAGGCTGGCTGTGGGATGGCGCAACCATGTACGGCGAGGGCCACAATCCACAGTGTCCCTCTATCTGAGGGTTTTGCACGGGTCCAGGTGGACATTGTCTCCGACCATTGCAAGGGTTTTCCATTGGAGAAGCCGCCGAACGATGAGAGTACCACTCTCGGGGATGCGGTGCACACGTTCGTGCAATTGCCCAAGAAAGACATCATCCTGGATGAGGTAATTCCCCCACCAGTTTCATAATTCATACTATAATAATAGCCCTCGGAGTTAGTGTCCATTACTATACGTAGGTTCTTACATCACGGACGGACACCGACACTCAGCCTACTAGCCAGCCGACCCCTCCGAGAAGTCAACCAACGGGTCCGATGATGAAGCTGACTTCGACTAGGAGGCAACCATTCAAGAAGCTGGCTAGTAGGGGAAAAGAAAAGAAGAGCTCGGCGAAGGAGAGTGAGAAGAGTGCGCCAGCTCTCATGCCGTTCGCTCTGGGGATGCCCATGGCCTCCGATGCCGCAATTTCTAGCATGGGGTTAGCATGCCAGAGCCTACATGGATGGTACATGAAGAGGACAAACAAGACCAGGACGCAGCGTCCAATGCACATCATGGTCAAGTACACCATGGCAGAGTTCCATAACGACGTCAGGACCTACCCGGTGACCTTCGAAGACCTGCACAATTTACTCAACAAAGATGCGCTCGACTTGTCAATCCTACGGTCTTGGGTGCTGTAAGTATCCTATTATCCTACGCCTGTTTGTGGATATACGGATATATGTCATTTATTAATTGGTTACTTCCGTGCAACTGCATGACCAGATATGCCAAAGCTAAGGGCGATCCTGTTGGTTTCTTGGACCACCAAATGGTTGCCGAGGTGATGTTTAGGACCGACGCGGACTTCGTTGTCGACTACATCAAAAGAGGGTTGCTTGCTCAGGTCGACAAGGAGTACATACTTGTACCCTACAACCAGAGGTGAGTGCTTTCATCAGTACTTCACCCGTAGATTAGTGTCTCCATATGCACACCCCAAACTTAGATTATGTCGTGGTATTGCGAATACCCCGGCAGGTTTTGTGAACGATCCTAGCGAAGATTACGCGGCGCGGGTTGACCGGATGACCGGTCCTCCCCCAACGGACAAGCACAAGAAATAACACAAGGATTTATACAGGTTCGGGTCCCGGTGGGGGCCCTAGTCCTGTCGGTGCGCTCCCGACCGGAGTCGGCTGGGGAGGCTCTCTCCGGGGGAGAGGCTTCCGGAGCACACCTGTGAGTTTAGCTATTCCAATCAATATGAATCACTTGGTTACAACTGAGGGGTACAAGGGCTATTTATAGCCCCAAAAAGAAGCAAAAAGCCTAAACTACCCCGGAAGCCACCGTCGGGTTGAAGGGTAGGAACGTCCTTCTCCCGGTCAAACCCCTTGGATGCTTGACAGGTGGTCGCTGATTCCCGAGGCGCTCCTCGCGTGACCTGCACGTGACAAACAATTCGAGACTTTACCTTTTAGAAAGGCGATGAGCCCCGGGACATGGGCCGGAGGTCAGGTCCCCGGGCCAAAGGCTGCTCCCGGGGCCGGCGCCGGAGGCCAGGTCCCAGGAGGCAAAAGGCAGCACCCGGGACGGCACCGGAAGCCAAGTCCCGGGAGCCAAATGGCGGCGCCCGGGGAGGGGCCGGAGGCCACATCCCCGGGCAAATGGCGGCGCCCGGGACGGCGCTGGAGGCCAGGTCCCGGGGGCCGAATGGCGGCGCTGTAGCTTCTAGGCCCCTATAGAGTGTTTTAATAATTAATGACAACTACAAATGCTATACTAACGTTACCTGCCTAGTTGCGTCAAGACGATACTTAAAAGACAGGTTAATGAAAGGCAAAGAAAGGGTCTCATGATGAAGAAAGGGCATTGATCAAAAGGGCAAAGGTACGAAATAGGATCTTTTCCATTTTTACCGATCTAAGGTGATTAGAGAAGAATTTTGACCGGATTTTAGGATAGTTGCCGTACTATTAAGAGGAGCATGTGGTGTATCACAAAATACTTCATCTATGTGCCACAAAAACATAAAATCAAATTGCATTGCATGCTAGAAGGTCACATCCTTGAGAATGCATATTTCAGCTCATTTCTGTCTCAGTCGGTCTGACCGTTTGGCCGGTCTGTCCGTAGTAGAGACCAAGGTCAGACTCCTGGAACCTCTTGTTTTATCCTTCTGGTGTTTTGAGCTATTACAGTCTGACCGTTTGTTAGACCGGTCTGACCACGAAATCGGTCTGACCGTGTTTTTGAACTGCGGTCTGACCTTTTGGCCGGTCTGTCCGTATATATCGGCCTGACCGTATAAGGTGTCCAGAAACTATGTCGTCTCTGGACAGTTTCACGGTCTGACCGAAATAGTATCCGGTCTGACCGTATGTGTGCCTGACAAGGGCAGTTGAGCATTTATTGCGCCTGTTTAATGCCGTTGCAATTGCGGCGGTCTGACCGAGCTTGTGCCTGCGGTCTGACCGCCAGGTGATCTTTTTCTTCCAACGGCCTGTAACGGCTATATTAATTGTGGGGGGTATATATACTCCCATGCACGGCCCTGTTCAGGACTTTTGGCATAATCTTGAGCATTGTCATCATCCTTGAGAGCCTAAGCTAGTTTCATACACTCTAGGTTTCAAATTCTCAAATTTGTGAGAGTGTGCATCTGAGATCTTCTAGTGCATTGCATTTAGATCATTGAATCAATCGTGTGGCACTAGGAGAAGGCAAAGTGATAATCACCGGCTTGTTACTCTTGGAGTTTGCCGGCTCCTAGACGGCTAGGAGAAAGGTTTTGAAGAGCTCTTCAAGGAAGATTGTGAAGAAGCTTCAAAACGTCTTGTGAAAGGTTGAGCACGCCTTGCCGGAGTGGTAAAGTGCATCCTTAGTGAAATCGAGGTTTGGATAACTCATCACACTAGTCCAGCTCAAGATCTAGGTCACTTCTCGAGAGAAGGTTGACTAGATAGAGGAGCGGTTAGAGATTTGAGTTTGCCTCAACGTGGATTAGGGGTGATCGGCAAATCACCGAGACCACGGGATATATCCTTGTGTTGAAATTGTTCATTGTTCATCTTGTGTTACTTAAATTGCTCTCATTTACTACAAATTGTTTGATTTATTGTAATTTGCTAAAATCGCCTATTCACCCCCCCTCTAGTCGATATCCTAGATCCTTTTCAATTGGTATCAGAGCAAGGACTCCTTTTTAGAGGATTTAACCATCCCGGAGTAGGATAAAGATGGCTAGTGAGGGTCGGATCAATATTGGTAAATCACCACTCTTTGATGGATCTAACTATACTTATTGGAAAACTAGAATGATGGTCTATCTTAAAGCCATGGGTGGAAAGATTTGGAAAGTGGTGGAAAGATTTGGAAAGTGGTGGATGAGGGGTTTGCAATTCTTGATGATGATGACATGACCAACTTAGATAGAGATAATGCCTTAGCAAATGCTCAAGCCATGAATGTTCTTTATAGTGCTCTAAATCTAGGTGAATTTAATAGAATTTGTAAACTTGAAACGGCCCATGATATTTGGAGAAATCTTATGGATATTCATGAAGGAACCTCGATGGTCAAGGATGCTAAACTATTTATCCATAAGGGTCAATTTGAAAAGTTTGCCATGTTGCCCAATGAAGATGTATCGGAGATGTTTAACCGATTAAATAACATCGTAAATGAGTTAAAAGGGCTTGGTATGGATGTCACAAACGTGGAGTTTTGTCATAAGTTTCTTAGAGCTTTACCTTCTAAATATGATACAATTGTAACCTTACTTGTGCGTTCGAACTTGAAGAGTGTGACTCTGTTGGAAGTCTTGAGTGAGATTCTCACTCATGATATATTCAAGAAGTCTCAAGAAGAAGTGAAAGATGAGGCTTCCGACTCCAAGAAGAAGAATATTGCACTCAAAGCTCAAGTCTCCAAGAGGGAAGACAATGAAGAGGAAAGTGATGAGAGAGACACCGATGAGGAAATGGCTCTCTTCGTGAGAAAATTCAAGCGGTTCATGAAGAAAAACTATCAAGGGAAATCTTTCAAGAAAGGACAAACATCCAAAAGGAACCCATTTGAAGAGAGAAGATGTTTTGAGTGCGGTGAAAAGGGTCACATCTCCACACAATGCAAAAATAAGGAAGAAGAAAAATCAATGAAGAAGAAGAAATACGAGAAGGAAGGAGAAAGCAAGAAAAAGGTTTTCAAGAAATATTATAAGAAGAAGGATGGGCAAGCTTGCTTCATTGAGTGGGATTCGGATGCTTCAAGTTCTGATTCCGATGATGAGGATGAAGCGTCACCCAAAGGACTTGCCGGAGTAGCTATCAAGGAAGCTCCATCTCTATTCTCCACTCCTCATTGCCTCATGCACTAGTACAGAAATGCAGTCTACTAACCCCTATCTTCTATCGGTTATTAGCGAAACAGCACAAAACCGATAGAAAATGTGCCTCGCGGGCAAAAAAGCCCGACGGATGTATTTTCCCTATCGGTTTCTAAGAAACTTACCGATAGAATAAATAGTATGATTTACTCTAGCGGTGATGAACATATTTGCCGTTAGAAGAGATGCATAAGTACTGACGGAAGAATGTTGTGCGCCGATAGGACTGGTCGACTTCAACAACTAGACTTATTCTATCGCTACTGTATGAATATACCGACAGAATATATTAAAAGTTCCTATCGGCAATATGTAGTTCGCCGATAGAATAGTTGACCTTCTACAAATATTTTTATTCTATTGGTAATGGATTCTTTTACCATTAGAATATATAGAAAATTGCTTAGAACTGTTCGTCTTCTAATAGTTTTATTCTATCGGTAATGCATGTTTATACCGGTAGAATATTGCACAAAATATCTTAGAACTGTTGGCCTTCTACACTAGTAATATTCTATCGGTAGTGTACGTACAGACCGATAGAGTATGTACAAAAATTCCTATCGGTAATATTTGTTGTGCCGATAGAACCATTCGGCTTCTACAGATGTTTTTATTACTAACGGTATTCTGTTTTCTTACCGATAGAAAATATATAATTGTATAAATACACGGGTATGTCTCTTTCATTCTCACAGTTCATCTGGGCTCGTAGTCCTAACCCGTAAGCTCCATGGACGGCCGGCGCACCTCTACAGGGGACCGCTGCACCTCCGCACCTCCATCGACGCCCTCTAGACGTCGGCATCCCAAGGAAGGTACGTAAAATTTCTGCAATATTGTTAGATTATTCTAATCCGATTATGGCAATAATTCTGCTTTTTTTGTATCCTTCATTTTGATGTGTCTTCTTTTCAATATGATTATGATCTGTTCAGGTCCTTGGATGATGCTCGTGAGGGGCAACGTATTTCACGGTTCTTCATCGCAGTACGCTGCCTACGTTGGCTTGTTGGCGAAAGAAAAGGTGAAGATCACCGTCGAGAGCTGGAAGGACGTGAAGGGCGAGATCTTGGTTGGCTCGGTCGAGAAGATGCTTAAGCCCGGCGTGTTTCTCAAATCAGGACCTATAGAAAGCATCTTACATGTTTTTGCATGCACCAGCTTGTGGCCAGATGCTTACCTGCTTGGAGAAGAAGAATTGTTGTTATTTGCACAGCCATTCTACACCATCACTACACAGAACAACATCTTGGAAGGTAGGTTCTTTTTGTTAATGGAGTTGAGTTGAGTTGAGTTGAGTTGATCGAGTTTGAGTCCGAGGAAATCACCATTACGTACAAATGTATGTCGACGGCAGTTCCAGCTCCTCGGGCGTCTTCGAACTGAACTCCTATGGTTAAGTCCAATGTGGTTCAGACATTTGCTGTTTTGGATGAATGGATTTGTGATGTATCAGGTCTAACTTGTAGTCGGTAGTTGCATTGTGGCAACCTGCAAAGGTTCCCTTTTATGTAAAATGCATGTATGGGCCACTGGGTCCTCGTCGTGATCTGTTGTTAATTTCAGACGTGGCTTTTGTAATATACATCGAATGTGTGAATTGTTGTATTTGTATATTGTTGTATATTTGTGTATCATGTATTGCTAATTGGGACATGAACTTGAATGTGCAGGGAGCATTTGTGTATTTAATTGTATTGGTAGGTAGGTGTGTATTTGTACTGCTGTTTCAGACATGCACTTCAATTTGTGAACTGGCATGTGTATGTTTGTACCTGAATTTGTATTGGTGAACTGGCAGGTGTATGTTTGTACCTGAATTTGTGAACTGGCATGTGTAATTTCTTTGGCAAGATGAAGTCCCAACTACCTACGAAAAGTATTTTTGTGTCTCCTAGTTAATCCACAAATTAGCATTTCTTGAAATATATTGCTTTATCTTCTAGTTAAGATCCGTTTGATGTAAGATCTGTTTGATGTTACATTGATATGATTCCTTGAATGTGAGAAATGGCATGTGCATGTTTGTCCCAGTTTGGTAACAGTACCTCCTCTAACGGTAAGTACACATATTTACCGATAGGAAAACATATATATTTGTTCAGTCATGCATATTCTAACGGTAAATACACATATTTACAGATAGGAAGCACATATATTTGTTCAGTCACGCATATTCTAACGGAAATGCACATATTTACCGATAGAAAAATACATATATTTGTTCAGTCATGCATATTCTAACGGTAAATACACATATTTACCGATAGGAAACACATATATTTGTTTAGTCATGCATATTCTAACGGTAAATGTACATATTTACCGATAGAAAAATACATATATTTGTTCAGTCATGCATATTCTAACGGTAAATACACATATTTACCGATAGAAAAATACATATATTTGTTCAGTCATGCATATTCTAACGGTAAATGCACATATTTACCGATAGAAAAATACATATATTTGCTCAGTAATGTATATTCTCTAACGGTATGTGTGTGTTTTTACCGATAGAATATGTGAGCGGCAAATTACCTAAGTTAGTCTGACGGTTATTTCATGTATTTACCGTTAGAAAAATGTCCATTATAAGGAAAACCCCAGTCGACCATTGCTGAGCTGCTCTTTAATTTGTTCTGTTGCACTCTGTGTCCCTCTGTTTGTGACGAAAGTTCCAGCTACACTGCTAGGGTGATCAACGCAGGCTGGAGGGAAGTTGATTGCGCCCCTCTCTTTAAGGTATGCTTAATCATCGACACCTATCTCTCTCTCCCTCTAGATCTCCCTTCCTCTCTACTTGCAAGCTAGCTGTATTGTGTAGTTCCAAGTTTGTAGCTCTAAGCTTGGGAGCTTGGTAGCTGGAAATGCGTCATGTTTTAGGAGCTAACTAGCTTGTATTGTGTAGTTAGCTAGGTTAATTAGTGTTAATTTCGTCAGGCTAGGGTTCAACACATGTATCTGTTGTAAGAGGCTGTACATGTACATATACATAACTTAATCGGGCAGGTTTCATGCATGGCTTACTCGTTAAATTTTGTTAATTGTAGATGGACAGGAAATATTGGATGTATGGAATAAAACGTACTACTCTTGAATATTTGGATGGTGTGAATGAGTTTATTAAATTTGCTGAGCAACAAAAGGAGAGGAAGGGAGAGAAAAATATGCTCTGTCCTTGTACAGATTGTATGAACTTGAAGAGGTTTAGCAACTCTGATCAAATTAAGAGTCATTTGATTCGTCGTGGTTTTAACGCGCGATACACCCGTTGGATATGGCATGGCGAAGATCTTGAGGAAACAAGCACCACTACTACCAATCAGCACGACTCGGATGTGGATTGCAATAATATCGATGATCATCCCAATTTTGGTAATGTTAATTCCGATGTGCACGTAGATGATGATGATGACAATCTAGATGAGATGTTACGTGATGTAGAGGAAGATTACAACGAAAATGACTTCTGTGAATTTGAGAAACTGATTGCTGACTCTGAGAAGCCTCTGTTCCCTGGATGTGCAACATTTACAAAACTGTCTTCTGTGCTGAGATTATATAACTTGAAGGCAGGAAACGGTTGGAGTGATAAGAGTTTCACGGCACTATTAGATCTTCTAGCGGACATGCTTCCAGAGGGAAATGAGTTGCCAAGATCTACTTACCAAGCCAAAAAACTGTTGTGTCCGTTGGGAATGGAAATCGAAAGAATACACGCATGCCCAAATGATTGTGTGTTGTACCGTAACGAGTACTCCAGTTTGCATGTTTGTCCAAGATACGGCGCATCGAGGTATACGCGTAGGGACCGGATTGACAGTGAACGTCACGAGGTAAGGAAAGGGCCCCCGGCAAAAACTGTGTGGTACTTGCCTGTGATACCTAGATTGAAGCGGCTGTTTGCAAATCCGAAAGTCGCGAAGCACTTGCGTTGGCATGCTGAAGCCCGGAAACAAGACGGAAAACTGAGACACCCAGCTGATTCTATTCAATGGAGAAACATCAACAGAACATTTGCTGAGTTCGGCGGCGAACTTAGGAATGTAAGGTTCGGGCTGAGTACAGATGGTATGAACCCACATGGTAATATGAGCAGCCGGCACAGCACTTGGCCGGTTCTTTTATGCATCTACAATCTTCCTCCTTGGTTATGCATGAAGCGCAAGTACATCATGATGGCGTTACTAATCTCAGGACCCAGACAACCCAGAAATGATATTGACGTGTTTCTAGCACCTTTAATCGAGGACTTACAGAAATTGTGGAGCGAGGGTGTGCAGGTGTGGGATGCATACAAGAAAGAGAATTTCATCTTGCGGGCCCTGATATTTTGCACCATAAATGATTTTCCTGCCTACGGCAATTTGTTGGGGTATAGTACGAAAGGAGCCAAGGCTTGCCCTATTTGCCTAGATGAAACTGAGAGCATCTGGCTGCGAAACTGCCGGAAAACAGTGTACATGGGTCACCGCAGGTTTCTTCCGGTGCATCACACGTACCGTAAGAAGAGGAAATCATTTAACGGGAAGCCTGAGAAGGGATCAGCTCCAGTGTTTCTGACCGGTAAGGAGATTTACTCACGCGTGAACGACATCAAAGTTGAGTTCGGTAAGCATTCTAAACCTCGAGAAAAAAATGTTTGGAAGAAGAGATCGATTCTCTGGGATCTACCGTACTGGGAGCACTTACAAGTTCGACATTGCATTGACGTCATGCATGTAGAGAAAAATGTCTGTGACAGTTTGATTGGTTTGTTGTTGAACATTCCGGGAAAGACAAAGGATGGTGTGAAAGCTCGTCGTGACATGGTGGAAATGGGGATAAGGACTGAGCTTGCACCTTTAGAGAATGGAAAGCGTACATACCTCCCCCCGGCCTGCTACACATTGTCCAAGAGCGAAAAAACAGAACTCTGTCGGTGCCTGCACGGTGTTAAAATTCCATGTGGGTACTCCGCGAACTTGAAAAAACTTGTGTCTATGAAGGACCTAAGACTGGTTGGCATGAAGTCCCACGACTGTCATGTCTTGATGTCACAGATGCTTCCCATTGCTATCAGAGGCATTCTCCCAGTTAAAGTCAGAGAGACAATCACAAACCTATGTTATTTCTTCAACGCAATATCTTCCAAGGTAAGTACGTGCACTCGTACTATAAGTTCACTACCTCCATTTGTGGAGCTTAATGAGAAGATTTTTCTGATATGAATATTTGGCGCAACTGTGTCCTCGTAGGTAATTGATCCCGATGGACTGGACGCTTTGCAACGCGACGTGGTTACAACTCTTTGTCAGCTCGAGATGTATTTCCCTCCATCCTTTTTTGATGTTATGGTCCATCTGATTGTTCACCTTATCAGAGAAATTAAGTTTTGTGGACCTGTGTGCCTGCGCTACATGTATCCATTTGAGAGATTTATGGGTGTATTGAAGGGATACGTAAGGACTCGTCGTCGACCCGAGGGGAGTATCATGGAAGGTTATGCCGCCGAGGAGGTGATTGAATTTTGCACAGATTATATGGCCGGGGTTGACCCAATTGGTGTTCCTAGGTCCCGACACGAGGGTAGGCTTGAGGGAATTGGAACGATTGGATTCAAAGCTATCGTCCCCGCTCGTGATGTGTACGCAAAATCACATTTTTGGGTCTTACAACACATGACGGAGGTCGAGCCATACATACACGAGCACAAGGTAATGTTACGGTCACAGAATCCTTCGAAGTCAGACGTTTGGGTAAGCAGAGAACATAACAGGAAATTTGCTGAGTGGATCCAAGAAAGAGTCACGCGAGCTGCCGAGGGCTCCGTAAGTGAAACTGTGACATGGTTGGCTAGAGGCCCAAGATTCACTGTAGGGACTTGGCAGGGGTACGACATCAATGGGTATTCATTTTACACAAGAGCTCAAGACGCCAAGAGTAGCACGCAATGTAGCGGAGTGACACTGTTTGCTATTTCCGAGGATGCCAGGTCAGTAAGGGCGCTGAACTCATATTACGGTGTTATTGACGAAATATGGGAGCTTGATTACGGATTACTTAAGATTCCCCTGTTTCGATGCCAATGGGTCGAAATCCCTCGAGGTGTTCAAGTTGACAGTTACGGGTTTACTCTCGTCAATCTTGGTAGAGTCGGACACCAAGACGATCCATTCATACTTGCAAAGCAAGCCACACAGGTATTCTACATCGTTGACCCGGCCAATCCAAACTTGCATGTTGTCCTCCACAGCAAGAGACGTATTGTTGGGGTCGAAGATGTTGTCGACGAAGAGGAGTATAACCAATTCGATGAAATACCTCCATTTTTAGAGGACATTCAATCTATCCGTACTGAAGATATCGACGAAACAACGTATCTGCGAGATGACCACGAAGAAGGATTATGGGTTGAGAACCATTGATGATTAATTTCTATTTCAGGGATAAATGCCAAGCAAACAGCCCACAAGTTCTGCAGCAAGGTGAGGAACTTATCATTAATACATCAGGCAGTACATTTTTCTTTAGAATTTAATGATAAGCTAGTTCACAGCATTAATACATCTCAATTTTACTCCACAGCATGAGTTCTAACATGTACAGTACCTTTATCCTGTAAATATTTAATTCTTCCCTTCAAATAGCACTTGCAAAAATCTCATCGCAGCCTCTTCAAATTAAGTGCAGCAAAAATCCCTGACGGTATTTTGTTATTTATACCGATAGAGAAGGACATCTTCTCTCAGGCACTTCAAAACGTTTTCTATCGGTATTGTTCTATTTTACCGTTAGAATAAATTCATTTGTCTCACGGTATTTGTTGTCTGACGGTTTTTTCCTGTTTTTACCGATAGAAGAATACTCTGCCACTTCGAATTCTCAACCGTGTCGCCATGCGTCGCCTTGGAAACTCTATAAGTACCTCGCCATGCGTCGCGGTATTTTGTTGTTTTTCTAATTCTCGAACGGTTGGACTCCTCATCTTCTCTTTCACAATGGCAACCTCCATGGGATCGTCATCCACGGCCTCCCCGGTAAGAACTCTAAATCTCCTCGGTTTACCCCTGTATTGTTAATCCATGTTCAGTTCATTCTTGACCTGTTGATTTGCACAGGGAATGGTAGCCGTGGAAGACACTGCCAAAGTGAAGGCTGACCTGAGGGCCCTCCAGGAGGAGCACAAGCTCCTTACAGACAAGCACACTCAGCTACGGCTTGACCTTGACGATCTCTTCCAGCGCATTAAGCGCATGAAGACGGATGGTGACAATGCTAGGGCGAGGACGAGGCGTCTTCGCGAGGAGAAGAAAGCCGCGGATATGACCATCGCTGGCTGCGGTTTGACTATGAAGGATACCATAGCGAAGCTGACGGAGGTCGCAGGCCTTCTTGACGCGGTAGTAGTTGATCCTAGGGACAACTTGTCGCTAGAGGAGTCCTGCGTCCTGGCTGCAAGTCTAACTGACTCTATTCTACATGCAGCCAGGGCTAAGACCACCCCTTGACCTAGCATTTTGGGTTTTATTTTTTTTTGTAAGTGATAAAACAACAATGAATGAACAATTTCTTTTTATGTCAATTTTCCAATTTTCCGGCTATCTTCCCTCTTTCTTTAACATTCTGCAGCTTTCAACCACGGTCTGTTTGATGTTAAATTGTGTACCTTTTCATAACTCTGACGGTATTTTGTTGTTTTTACCGATAGAAAAAGGGCACACAAATCTCAAGCACTTAATCAAAAAAATTTTCTGGGGAAAATTGGGCTCACGGGATTTTTTTGTTTATACCGATAGAAAAGGGCACCTTTTCATTACTCTCACGGTATTTTGTTGTTTTTACCGATAGAAAAATGGCACCCAATCTCAAGCACTTTAAAAAAATTTTCTGTGGAAAATTGGTCTCACGGGATTTTATTGTTTATACCGATAGAAAAATGCAATCACTAATTCGAATATTTTTCCGGGAAATTTACTTTTTCTATCGGTATTATTTTGTTGTTTCGATAGAAAATTACATAAGTCTATCGGTATCATTTTGTTATACCGATAGAAAAGTTCGTCCGCTACTTTATTTCTCGTACACGGCCCTTTAGTTTCCCTCCACTCGAACAGTTCCACCTTAGAGCACTGCGTCTCTTCGAGAGCGAAGAAAACCCCAACCTCCGCCGTGAGCACTCACTTCCTCTCTCCCACACGACGATCGCCGGCTGGACACTGGTTCGTCACTGCCACCGGTTCTTATTTTCGTCCTTCGCCCGCCGCTGCTGCGTTCTACACCGCCTCTGCATCACCAGAACTGATCGCCGCCGTAAATACCCTAATTCGTCGTTCTATTTCCAGCATCTTCTTTATTTGATCCTAGTGTTTTGTGTAACACCCCAGTTTTTGACTATCTTTTCTGCTTACGAATCAGCATACCTTCTTTGGAAACCCTGATGTTTTAACCCTATCTTGATCTTGGGTATGCCACTACCTTAACCTAAAAAGTTGGCTGCTAAACTTCTTTCCCCAGATCATTTTCGCATTTCGGTCCAAAAGCGTTTCAATTTAGTCCTTTTCAGAAGTTTCAGAAAACCCAAAAAGGCTAAAAGTCCCAGATCACCTCAAAATCCAAATATGATCAAGTGATAACCTTTCTTTCATTTTTCTGAACATTTTTCCCTTCTGGAAGAATTCCAGAATCTCGACCAAAACCCTAGTTTCAGCCTCGACAAAAGTTCAAACCCTAATTACCCTAATTACCCTGTTTTCGAATTTTGTCAAAACCACCAGATGTTATCGGATTTCATCATTTTTCCTGCTAGATGAGTCCAAGATATTTAGTAGCACTCATCTGCAAAATCAGAATTCAAATCAGCCCTTCAGATCTTCAGAATTGCAATTAGGCCCAAACTCCCGAGCCAAAACCTTCACAGATCAGTCCAAATCGTTGCAAATAGGTCCAAAGTTCACAACCAGGTCCCTGTGAAGTTTTCAACCAGCAACCGCCAATTTGCCGCGCCGTTGAGCTCGTCGCCGGCGAAGCCCCTCGCGCTGCCACCTCACGGCCACGTAGCCCCAGCCGTGCGCACCTGTACCGCCACCGTGGAGCGCTCAAGCCCCACCGTGCCATCGTCTTCCTCGCGCGCGCGTGCTGCTGCTGCTGCTGCTGCCAGGAGCTTTATGCCACTTGGCTGCCATCCCGAAGATCTTCGCCACCACCTCCTGACCGAATCCTGCTTCCCCGCGATTCACCGCCTCTGGCAGAGCCCCGCCGTGTCCCGAAATACCTCGATGACCGTCCCGGCGTCAGAAGAGGATCTCCCCGGCGATTGCTGCTGCTCCCGAGAGCTTCACCCACGGCTATAAAAGCCCCCTCCCTTGCCCAGCATTGCCTCACACCGCCTGCATTGTAAGCTTTAGCTTCCCTCACCCGAGAGCATCCGAGTTCTTCAGCGCCGCCGCGAAGCTCATCTTCCCCGGCGAGCAACCGTTGAAGCTCACGGCGCCAGCCTCGCCCGAAGCTTCCCCCTCCAAACCAACGCCACCAGTAAGCTCCCTACACCTCTCTCTACGTTTCATAGCCGTTAATTGGTCCCCGGCGCACCTCAACGCCGGCAATCACCGGAAAACCGAAAAGCCCCTGTTCCCGCAATGCCTAGCGATTTAGCCCGAATTGGCCTTCGTGCCAGTGATAGGAATTGACCAGTGCACCCATTTGAGCAAGCCTGTAAGCTTAGATTTCAAATTTGAGCAACAGTCATGGCTTTTCCGGAGTTTGCGCGCCACCAGTGAGCTGGTCCTCGTCGCCAAGCTTCTCCGGCCACCCTCCGGCCGATTCAACCCCACAAATAGATCCCTCACCTCACCCTCTCACTCCCTGAGCAAGGAATCTAGCTCAAACCCTTTAGAACAGAAACACCCAATCTGGAGGTTGTCTTCTCCAGCGCCGGTCGCCGGAATTTATCCTCGGCCGATCTAGCCTCGCTCACCTTGTCATTTAGATAGATCTCAATCCCCTGAGTAATTTTGTCTACTAGCCCGACCTCTGAATCGACCTGAATCAAAAGTTATAGCCATGCCAAGGTTGCTGTCCAGTGGCTCAGTTCATGTCCAGGCCACCGTGTTTGCTCACCGGATTTGGCCACCCTCCGGCCACTTTCAGCCCTTGAGCCTGTTGAGAGTTTTGTAGCTGACATCAATGCCTAAACCCTAGACAAAGTTGTACATCAATTGGAGCTCTGAGTCAAAAGTTATGCAATGCCCTAGTTTCTGGCCATGTCAAACACTATGTCAGTGCATGTCCACCTGTGGCATTGGATGATTTAGACTTGTTTCTTTTGAGCAATTGAAATGCCACTTTGTCCACTAAGCCTTTTGAGCCATGTTCTACAATATTCCCTACTATCACATCTCCAGAAAACAAACCTAGGACCGATTTAGGGCAACGTCGAGCCATGAGTCGAATGTCAGCCCCTCGACATTCAAGCCCTTTGAACCCATCTCTTCAACCAACGTCAAGTGACCTTGTCTAAACCAATTCCCCTGCATGCATGATGTATTTACGCATTATTTTCTAGTGCTTGTGTGCTTATATAGTGTGTATGTGTTGTTTGTACCCGTCGTGAAACCAGACGTTGAAGGAGCAGAGGAGATCCCTGAAGATTCATTTGAGCAGCTAGACCCGTCACTGCAAGGCAAGTCTCAATCCCTTGATCATGTCTAGCCTACTATTTTGAAATGAAGTATGTTAACCGTTTTCAAGTATATGCATGCCTTAGATTCAAATAAGAGTTATATTTCAATAAAGATGACTAGATATGACCTAAATGATTGTAAAGCCCCTTTTGACATTGAATATCCCTGCACCCTTGTCACCCTAGATTATCATGCTTGGGCTATGCTATGCTTAAAGATTATATGATAAATGTTGAATGGTCACATATGAGAAAAGCATGTTCAAAACCCCTTTTTGTGAAAGAAAATGTGATTGGAATCGATAGTGAGGATGGTTTGATTGGATGGTGCTGTGTGCGCACTGGGAATGTGAAAGACTCCTCACTAAAGATTCATAAGGACTAGAACCTTGTGTTGTGCTTCTATGCGGCATGAAAAACGTACCAACCACCTGCCTGTTTATGGGACGGGCGCAACTTAGTAGCTTTCTTTAGTGTTAGCTTTTCCCTGCAATGGTTGTCGGTCCAGTTTCTTGCGAGAACTGGTGGGCCGCAGAAGGCCATGAGTGATGTGAGTTCAGAAAAATCATGAGAGGAAAAGGTGGAAAGAAGGAAGACGCCCTAAGCCAGATTAAGTCGTGCGCGACTGTAATCAAGAGAGGCTATGTGTCTTGCGAGAACATGGGCCCAGGCTAGGAAGTAAGGCAGTGGGGAGGACCCACAACGGTACTTGAGACTTAACTGTCTATTTACCGGGCAGGGAAATGGTTAACACTAGGACTGTAAATTGTTGTGTCATCTCGGCCTTGTCACATGCGTAAAAGTCGCATGAAGCTGATCCGACTTGAAAGCCGAATGATTGGTGGATTAAGGTGGTACACCTTTGCAAAGTTTAAAAAAAAGTATCGGATACTCTGAGCTCCCAGGTCATGGAGTCTGCGCGCTGTGAATTCTATTCACGTCGATGCAGCACAAGTAGCTTTTGGAAGTTTTTCACAAAATCTGAGTAAAGTGGTGACTCATGAAAGACCGCCACACACAACATTTCTGAAAATCTAGCTTAGGATTTCAAAAGTCCCGCTTTCGAGAATAAAGACCTTTCTTTAAGGCTACATGTGAAAATCTATTATATATTTATACACAGAGCCAAAGAGCTGTTCTTTGAGAAATTCCCCATCATCTATATATTTATGCATTGTTACTTGGACTTGTTGAGCACCATGTGGACAATGTGCTCACCCTTGCTTTTACAAACAAATTTAGAGGAAGGATTCGCCGACCCTGAATCTTATGGTCTTGAACCCAATGTGGAACAAGAAGAAGAAACTGAGGACCCATCTGGTTAAAGGGTTATGCACCAAGGTGGAGTTCGATGTGGAGAAGGCCCATGCAATACCGCCGCTGCAGAGAAAGAAGACTGAAGGAGTCCTTTTGTTTATCGTTGCTGTTTTATTTTGTGCCGACCTTTGTGTCGAAAACTCCTTAATTTGTACTAACAATTAAATGCGTCACTTCGGCGCTAAGTTATTGTAATGTTGGTCCTTGTGATCAGCACTTGTTTTTAATTACTCGCATTTTCATATAATGCATCTTGTTGTTGTGAGCTGTAATGTGCCTTTTCTGAGTGCAATCCACCTGGGCGATTGCCACTGGAATCCTCAAATGAGGGTACCACATTTTGCACGTACTAATTCTTGGAGTTTTGCAATTACACTAGGGTTCCCTATTGTGTTGGCTTATGTACATTCCGCAGGCAATGTTGATTTTAATTAGGGTTTACATAATATGTTCCAGTGCTGTAATGAACCTGTTTTGAGATTTTAACTTCTCTATACTGCTGTATGTGTGATCAATTGTATCCAACTGCCATGTAATGCAGATTATATGTTGGAGGTGTTCTTACACATATTCTATCGGCAGCTCATGTGTTTACCGATTGAAAATTTTCTGCACAAGTAGTAAAACTTAATTTGGATCTGGAAGGACATGAGCCATGCAATGTACTAGTTTGGTTGGGAATTTTTACTCACTTCGTATGAATATATGGCAATGTGGATGGGTCTTCGATGTATATGTTTCAAATGCCTATATACATGACTTTTCCCAACCTAATAGCTGTGAAGTCCTGATGACTCACATACAGGCTAGGCTAAAGATTATGCACAGTAGCACTTAGATGCTTGTGTGCATATTTACGTGTGAAATAATAATGCTGGCCCATGAATATTAGTGTAGCAAATCATCGAGAATGTTATGTGATGACAGTGAATGGTGGCTTGTCAACAAAATTCCATATGTAGAGAACATTGTTATGTTCTATCGGTATCTCACGTGTTTGCCGATAGAAAAATTGTCTTGTGTGGAGGTAATTGTTATGGTCTATCGGCAGCTCATGTGTTTACCGATAGAAAATATTTCTGAAGAGTTCAGTAAGTAATTTATGCATGTCTTTCTTTTTGTATTATTTTCCCTTTTGCCGCCCTAGTTAGTCTCCAGTCCTGGGCTGAGTTATGGAAGTCCAAGGCGAATTAATTGCCATATATATGGTTTGTTGAAGGTTTTGTAGGGGAAGACATGTCGTCGTCTTCATCGGATGGTACTAGTGGTTCGACTAGGGCCAACCCCATCGTAACTACTGAAGATGGGGCTGTTACATCCCAGCGCAAGAGGGTGGGGCGAGGCGCGACGACGTTGGGGCGTTTGGCCAAACGCACTGATCTTTCTTGTGAGTTCAACCAATTTGGGAGGCCGATTGGAAAGAATGCTGGGAGGTACGCGGCCTACGTTGGGCTGTTGGCGAAAGAAAGGGTGAAGATCACCGTCCAGAGCTGGAAGGACGTGACGGCGGACGAGAGGGATAGGTTGTGGGCGGAAGTGAAGGTTAAATGAACTGAAATCACTGAACTCTTTCGTAATCACGTTCTCTTGGCTTATACTAAAGTTTAACTAACTCGTGATTAATTGTATGCATTTTTCGGAAACAGGCTAAGTGGAACATCCCCGACGATACACCTAGGACTGCCTGCTTGAAGGACATGAACGGAACATGGAAAACCTTTAAGAGTTGGCTCGTCAGTAACTTCCTAGCTGCGGGGAAATCTCCTTGCGAGAAGTACCCCTTCATATCGGAGGAGGTATGGGAGGAATTCACCAAGCAGAAGGGGACTGAGGAGTTCAAGGCCCTTAGCGAGAAGAATAGGGCGATCCAGAAGAGGAACGACCACCCGCATCGGCTCGGATCCCGGGGCTATGCGGGGAAGGAGGAACAGTGGAAGAAGGAAGATGAACAAAATCCTGTCATGGACACCCCTGAGTTGCCGCTCTCCGAGATCAGGGATGAGAGGTGCAAGCGATGGTGGAGGGGGAGGGGGTCCGTGTCGTCCACGGGGTCTGTGCAGTTCGCAACCCCTCGGGACGCCGACGTTGTGAGTCGAATGGTAAGTTGGCTAACCTCGTAAACTGTGTGCGCACAAGTGTATATAAGGCAATTTGTCTCACAAGGTACCTTCAAATGTAACAGATCTCTTTTGAGAAGGAGGCAGCGGAGGGATTGTTTACCCCGCAGAGGGAGAACGACATCCTCACCCGAGCTCTAGGAAATAAGGAGCATCCCGGGCGGACACGGGCCGTGGGAGCCATTGTGTCGTGGAAGGCCGGTTTCATAGATCCGGCTCCACCGAGGAAGAAGGCCCGCACCTGGAAGGAAAAGGAAGCTGACCTCTCCGATAAGATACGGGCTGAGGTACGGGAGGAGATACGGGCGGAGATGCGGGCTGAGATACGGGCTGAGGTACAGTCTGAGGTGCAGACCGAGGTCACACAAATGAGGGAAGAGTTTGCACGGTTGAGAGAAACATTGCTGGCCAAGAGTTTAGATGCGGATCCCCAGGACGACGGTACCCCGCGGGGTCGGATAAGCAGTTGCGCTTCGAAGGTACTCGCGGATCCAGTGGATCTACTTGAGGTACTGCAAGCCTTCATCTGTGCACTTAAGTTGATGCCACTCCCATTCTGTTAGAGTTGTTTCGCTAACCTATTTTAATTGTTACAAATTTGCAGGGGCCGGAGGGCTGCATCCTACAGAATCACGTAGGCGCCGGGCAGGAAGTGGTTGGACACGGCTTCGTATATCCGTCTGGGCCGGATGTCCGGGTCCACTGTGTACCTCTGCGGTTGGGTTTCGCAAAGGTACAGGTGGACATGGCCATGCCGGGCTACAACGATTCTCCGTTGCCAGTCCCAACAGAGGAACTGCAGACACTTGCCGAGGCAGTGGGCTCCTACGTACAGTGGCCCAAGAAGTGTCTTGTAATACAACCGGTAAATCCTACACATTTTAGATTACATCCTACTCAGTACACTCAACTTGCATAATCTAACATACGTGCTCATTAATTGAAGTGGCCTGCCGCGGGGCTACCAGGGGACTGCGCCCCCAGCTCGGGGCATGAGGGCCGATCTCGTGCGAACCTGGACACATCAAAGACGGCCTCGACCCCACCCAGCGCATCCACGCCTCCACCTCGGAAGAAAGCCGCCATCACCTCGCCCTTGCCTTCGAAGGTACGCGCTCAGTCCCCGGCAAAAGGCAAGGGCGGCAAAGGCAAGGGCAAAGGGCGACAGGGACTGCCGCGGACGTTCACGAACGCGCTCCCACTCCTGTCGGAGGCATCTTTGCGGAAATTGGATCGATCAACCAGAGACCTCCACGACTGGTACCTACATCGAGCTCGGCGCAGCCTGAACTTCTTAGTTCCCTACAGGCCTGGGCAGTTCCACCGTGAGCCCGGGACTATATCCGTGGCACACGAGGATCTGTTCGACCTCTACAACTGGCGGGAGCTCGATATGTCCATCATACGGACTGGAGTCCTGTGAGTTTGCTGATGCTATGTATTGCTGTTTTCTAACTCTGTTTGCTAACTCTGCATTAATGTTGCAGTTCATTTGAATACTGAGTAACTTTCTGTGAAATTAATATTAATCTCGTCCTTCGCATGCAGGTGCATGTACAGGCTAGCATCGGAGGCTGCGTGTGACAAGGTGGGTTTCCTCGACCCAGAGAAAATAAGCCTCACGATGCTAGAGCAGGACGCCGCGCACGCTGAGCAGTACATATCCAGCGCGCTGATGGCGCAGTAGGACAGGGACTTCATTCTGGTGCCGTACCACCAAAGGTTAGTGCATTTCGTACTAATTTAACTCAATCTTGTATGTTACACCTGAGATGTACTTTGAGCTAGCGGTCCTCTTTTACGTACAATGCAGGGGCCACTGGATCCTCATCGTGATCTGTCCGCCGAGGAACGAGGTGTACTACCTCGATTCGATGCGTGACAGATTATCGATGGAATATGTGCTCAAGGGGAATATGGGGGCGTAAGTAACTTATATGTTTGATTTAAATTTTGACCTCACTAGCTAATGATAATACATTAACCGGCAATACTAACTGAAATGCAGGGCTTTTGATAAATATGTGTCCGCTGGAGGGAGGCATGCCGCACCGCAGGGCTCCCTACTAGCTTGGAAAGAATATGAGGTACTCACGAAACTTTTTGTTTATGCTTAATTAGTTTATGGAAACAATATATAGCTAACATGTATTCGCATATGCAATTATCTCAGTGCCATCAGCAGCCGCAATCGTGGGAATGCGGGTTTTATGTGCTGCGCTACATGTACGACCTAGTGCAGACAAACTTTTCCCGATTCCCCCAGGTAAGCATCGATAGCTAACTCAAATTTCAAAAATGGGTGTCACGTTCTAAATTAGGATCGAAGTTAGTTACTCAGTATGCACACATGCTTGCAGATCGCCATGTCGAAAGACCAATATGAAAATGCAAAGATTATATATCTTCGACAAATCTGGGCACAATATGTCATGGAGGAAGTAGCACCCAACCATCCAGCATGACAATTTTCTCCTTTTGGTGTACTCTGCATAGACTGTTCATATACATGTGAATAAATATATATATGTGAATAAATGTCCACATTGGATTGCAATCTGTATTTGTCCATACATATGTGAATAAATGTGAATAACTGCCTAATGTGTGAATTTGTTCTGTGAATTTACCTTGCATCTGTACTGTATTGTGTATCCAATCTATACTGTATTGCATCTGTACTGTATATGTGAATGTACTGTATTGTGATGCAAATAAAGTACTGTATATGTGATTGCTCTATCGGTAAATTCATCAACAACCGAGAGACTACTGTCCTTTTTTCTATCGGTACAATCAAAATTAACCGTTAGAAGAGTTTGACCTTTCCTGCCGGTGAACTCATACATATCCGATAGAGTACTAAGCTTTTTTCTGTCGGTAATCTTGTAGTTAACCGTTAGAATAGTGGTACTTTTCAATCGCTATTGACGAGTTTTCTATCGGTAAACTTGTAATATGCCGATAGAATAGTGTGAGTTTTCCTGTCGGTAAACTTATAATTAGCCGTTAGAATAGTGGTACTTTTCAATCCGCTAGCGACGAGTTTTCTATCGGTATACTCCTAATATGCCGATAGAGTACTAAGCTTTTTTCTGTCGGTAATCTTGTAGTTAACCGTTAGAATAGTGGTACTTTTCAATCCGCTAGCGACGAGTTTTCTATCGGTACACTCCTAATATGCCGATAGAGTACTAAGCTTTTTTCTGTCGGTAATCTTGTAGTTAACCGTTAGAATAGTGGTACTTTTCGAACTGCTGGACGTAAGAATACGACGGGTTTTCTATCGGTAGATTCATAATATGCCGATAGAATAGTGAACTTCTTCTGTCGGTTATTTACCGATAGAAGGGTTTTTTTTACCGATAGAAGACTGCATTTCTGTACTAGTGATGGCTAAAGGAGAATCAAAGGTATCTTGTGATGAAAATGAATACTCTTATGATGACCTAGTTGAGATGATCACTGATTTTGATGACTATATGAGTAAGGAAAAAGAAAAATTCAAGGAATTGAAGAAGAGATACAAAGCTCTTCAAAATTCCTATGAGGAGCTAAACACATCTCATGAGAGTCTCAAAGAAACTCATGAGATGCTCAAGGAAGCTCATGACTCTCTAATTACTCATAAAGCCAACAAATCGAGTAATGACATAGGCATCACTTGCAATATGTTGAATGATTTGCCCATGATGTCTACTTCTAGCATATCTACTTCTTGTGAAGACTTAAATGAATTCCCTACTAGACCTAAAATTGAAGATAATATGCTTAGTCTTGAAAACAATGAACTTAAAGAAGAAATTGAAAAACTAACCAATGACCTAGCAAAATGCTATGTAGGAGAATCAAAATTAAGACATCTTCTAGATAGTCAAAGATTTTCCTTAAGAAAAGAAGGACTAGGTTTCATTCCCAAAAAGGGTAAACATGCTTTTGTTCCAACTAAAACCGTTTTTGTAAAAGAAAAGGGATATTGTAACAAATGTAAAAGTTTAGGTCACATTAAAAAGAATTGCCATGCTAACAAAAGCATTTCATCTCCTATATTCAATTCTTGCTATGTATTGAAGAAAATGACAAACGGCGATGTTAAAGCCAAATTTGTTGGAACCCCGATCATTGGTGACAAAAAGAAAGCCATTTGGGTCCCAAAATCCTTGGTGACTAACCTCCAAGGACTCAAAAAGGTTTGGGTACCTAAAAGGACCTAACTTTGTTTTGTAGGTAAATTACAAGGCGGGAGGACAACATTGGGTGCTCGATAGTGGATGCACTCAACACCTGACCGGTAATCACAACATGTTCTCCTCACTAAATAACAAAGGTGCGGAATATGACAAGATCACGTTTGGAGACAATAGTAAAGGAAAGGTAAAAGGTTTAGGTAAAATTGCCATCTCAAACGACCTCTCCATATCTAATGTATTGCTTGTTGAATCTCTAAACTTCAACCTCTTATCCGTAGCTCAACTTTGTGATCTTGGATTCATATGTGCATTTTATCCAAAAGAAGTAATTATCACTAGCATTGATGATAATAAGTTGATTTTCAAAGGTTTTAGACATGGCAACCTCTATTTAGTTGATTTCAATTCAAATGATACTAATCTTGGTACATGCTTGTTTACAAAATCTTCCAAAGGTTGGCTATGGCATAGAAGGCTTGGGCATGTTGGAATGAAACAACTAAATAGACTAGTTAAACATGATTTGGTTGTTGGACTAAAAGATGTAAAGTTTGAAAAAGACAAATTATGTAGTGCTTGCCAAGCCGGAAAACAAGTTGCAAACTCACATCCAACTAAAAGCACAATGTCAACTTCGAGTCCACTTGAATTATTGCATATGGATTTATTTGGACCAACTTCTTTTGTGAGCATTGGTGGCAATAGTTATTGCCTTGTCGTTGTAGATGATTTTTCTAGATATGCATGGATATTCTTTTTGCATGATAAGTCAATTGTGTTTAACACTTTCAAAAGCTTTGCTCAAAGGGCCGAAAATGAATTTAGCTTCAAGATCAAGAAAGTGAGAAGTGACAACGGCTCCGAATTCAAGAACACCAAGGTTGAAAATTGGTGTGATGATAAAGGCATCAAACATGAGTTTTTGGCCAAGTATACACCGAAGCAAAATGGAGTAGTCGAACGAAAGAACCGGACGTTGATAGATATGGCAAGGTCTATGCTTTCGGAGTACAATGTTTCGGACACCTTTTGGGCCGAAGCAATCAACACCGCGTGCCATGCATCAAATCGTCTTTATTGTCATTGACTACTAAAGAAAACTCCTTATGAGCTTCTCATTGGAAGGAAGCCAAACATTTCCTACTTCCGTGTGTTTGGGTGTAAGTGCTATATCTTGCGGAAAGGTACACGCTTATCTAAATTTCAAAGTAAATGTGATGTAGGATTTTTGTTAGGATACTCATCAAATAGCAAAGCATATCGTGTCTACAACCAAAACTCCGGTTTGGTTGAGGAGACACATGATGTTGAATTTGATGAGACTAATGGCTCTCAAGAGGAGCAAGAAAATTTGGATGATGTAGGTGATGAAGGGTTGAGAGTGGCAATGAAGAACATGACCATTGGGGATGTCAAGCCTAAAGAAGATAGTGATCAAGATGAAGATCCGTCCACTCATGCTATCCCCTCTTCATCAACTCCTCAACACGAAGATCAAATAGTTGAAGTGGTCAATGTGGAAGACTCCTCTCAACAACAACCGGAAGTACCTTCTACCTCTACTTCACAAATCCCGGTTGACCATCCAAGAATTCATCACTCAATTT
This sequence comes from Pharus latifolius, assembly GCA_019359835.1. Taxonomy (NCBI): domain Eukaryota; kingdom Viridiplantae; phylum Streptophyta; class Magnoliopsida; order Poales; family Poaceae; genus Pharus; species Pharus latifolius. Next base: position 31,001,623 of record CM033325.1, on the reverse strand, counting down.
CCAAAGATCACCCCGTCGATCAAATTGTTGGTGACTTCTGTAAGGGTGTTCAAACTCGTTCTCGTCTTGCTTCATTTTGTGAAAATTACTCTTTTGTTTCCTCCTTTGAGCCCACACTTGTAGATGAAGCTTTAAAAGATCCGGATTGGGTGAATGCTATGCATGAAGAATTAAACAACTTCACCCGCAACAATGTTTGGGAATTGGTAGAAGAACCAAATCCGGATGAGCATAATGTCATTGGAACCAAATGGATTTTCAAGAACAAACAAGATGTAAACGGAGTGGTAGTAAGAAACAAGGCAAGATTGGTGGCTCAAGGATACACTCAAGTTGAAGGTTTGGACTTCGGTGAAACCTTCGCTCCCATAGCTAGACTTGAGGCTATTAGAATCTTACTTGCTTTTGCTTCATCTCATAATATTAAAGTATATCAAATGGATGTCAAAAGTGCATTTTTAAATGGAAAAATTAATGAGTTAGTATTTGTTAAACAACCTCCCGGATTTGAGGATCCTACAAAGTCAAATCATGTGTATAAACTCTCCAAGGCTCTTTATGGTCTTAAACAAGCACCTCGTGCTTGGTATGAAAGACTTAGAGACTTTTTAATTTCAAAAGGCTTTAAAATTGGGAAAGTTGATACTACATTGTTTACTAAGAAAATTGGAAATGATTTCTTTGTATGTCAAATTTATGTTGATGACATCATATTTGGATCTACTAACCAAGATTTTTGCGAGGAATTTGGTGATATGATGTCCAGGGAATTTGAGATGTCTTTGATAGGTGAATTAAGTTTCTTTCTCGGACTACAAGTTAAACAACTCAAGGAAGGAACTTTCATCAGTCAAAACAAATATGTGAAGGATCTACTCAAGAAGTTCGGACTTGAAGAAGCAAAACCAATCAAGACACCAATGGCCACAAACGGACACCTTGTCTCTGACGAAGGAGGTAAACCGGTAGACTCAAAGCTTTATAGATCCATGATTGGTAGTTTATTATATCTTACTGCTTCTAGGCCCGATATTATGTTTAGTGTTTGTATGTGTGCAAGATTTCAAGCCTCTCCTAAAGAAAGTCATTTAATGGCCGTTAAGCGCATTTTGAGGTATCTAAAATATTCATCTAGCATAGGGTTGTGGTATCCTAAAGGTGCAAAATTTGAATTAATTGGATATTCTGATTCCGATTATGCGGGATGTAAAGTGGATAGAAAAAGCACCTCTGGCAGTTGTCAACTATTAGGAAGATCTTTAGTATCTTGGTCCTCTAAGAAACAAAACTCTGTAGCTTTATCAAACGCCGAAGCGGAATATGTTTCCGCGGGTAGTTGTTGTGCACAATTGTTTTGGATGAGGCAAACATTGTTGGATTATGGAATAAAATTTGAAAAAGTGCCTCTCTTGTGTGATAATGAGAGTGCGGTGAAAATAGCCACAAACCCAGTTCAACACTCTCGGACCAAGCATATAGATATCCGACACCACTTCCTTAGAGATCATGTTAGCAAAGGTGATGTGGTGGTGGATAATGTGAGAACCGAAGATCAATTAGCGGATATATTCTCTAAGCCCTTAGATGAAAGTCGTTTTTGCAAACTTCGAAATGAGCTTAATGTCATTGATATATCAAATGTGGCTTGAATTGTTGGACTCATATTGAATGTGCTTATATTATCTCTTGGTTGCTTAAACTTCCTCTTTTAGAGCTTTTTAGGCCCCTTTATCGGCAATTGAGTGAAATGAACCAAAAACATGCACTAGTACAGAAATGCAGTCTACTAACCCCTATCTTCTATCGGTTATTAGCGAAACAGCACAAAACCGATAGAAAATGTGCCTCGCGGTCAAAAAAGCCCGACGGATGTATTTTCCCTATCGGTTTCTAAGAAACTTACCGATAGAATAAATAGTATGATTTACTCTAGCGGTGATGAACATATTTGCCGTTAGAAGAGATGCATAAGTACTGACGGAAGAATGTTGTGCGCCGATAGGACTGGTCGACTTCAACAACTAGACTTATTCTATCGCCACTGTATGAATATACCGACAGAATATATTAAAAGTTCCTATCGGCAATATGTAGTTCGCCGATAGAATAGTTGACCTTCTACAAATATTTTTATTCTATCGGTAATGGATTCTTTTACCGTTAGTATATATAGAAAATTGCTTAGAACTGTTCGTCTTCTAATAGTTTTATTCTATCGGTAATGCATGTTTATACCGGTAGAATATTGCACAAAATATCTTAGAACTGTTGGCCTTCTACACTAGTAATATTCTATCGGTAGTGTACGTACAGACCGATAGAGTATGTACAAAAATTCCTATCGGTAATATTTATTGTGCCGATAGCACCATTCGGCTTCTACAGATGTTTTTATTACTAACGGTATTCTGTTTTCTTACCGATAGAAAATATATAATTGTATAAATACACGGGTATGCCTCTTTCATTCTCACAGTTCATCTGGGCTCGTAGTCCTAACCCGTAAGCTCCATGGACGGCCGGCGCACCTCTACAGGGGACCGCTGCACCTCCGCACCTCCATCGACGCCCTCTAGACGTCGGCATCCCAAGGAAGGTACGTAAAATTTCTGCAATATTGTTAGATTATTCTAATCCGATTATGGCAATAATTCTGCTTTTTTTGTATCCTTCATTTTGATGTGTCTTCTTTTCAATATGATTATGATCTGTTCAGGTCCTTGGATGATGCTCGTGAGGGGCAACGTATTTCACGGTTCTTCATCGCAGTACGCTGCCTACGTTGGCTTGTTGGCGAAAGAAAAGGTGAAGATCACCGTCGAGAGCTGGAAGGACATGAAGGGCGAGATCTTGGTTGGCTCGGTCGAGAAGATGCTTAAGCCCGGCGTGTTTCTCAAATCAGGACCTATAGAAAGCATCTTACATGTTTTTGCATGCACCAGCTTTTTGCCAGATGCTTACCTGCTTGAAGAAGAAGAATTATTGTTATTTGCACAGCCATTCTACACCATCACTACACAGAACAACATCTTGGAAGGTAGGTTCTTTTTGTTAATGGAGTTGAGTTGAGTTGAGTTGAGTTGATCGAGTTTGAGTCCGAGGAAATCACCATTACGTACAAATGTATGTCGACGGCAGTTCCAGCTCCTCGGGCGTCTTCGAACTGAATTCCTATGGTTAAGTCCAATGTGGTTCAGACATTTGCTGTTTTGGATGAATGGATTTGTGATGTATCAGGTCTAACTTGTAGTCGGTAGTTGCATTGTGGCAACCTGCAAAGGTTCCCTTTTATGTAAAATGCATGTATGGGCCACTGGGTCCTCGTCGTGATCTGTTGTTAATTTCAGACGTGGCTTTTGTAATATACATCGAATGTGTGAATTGTTGTATTTGTATATTGTTGTATATTTGTGTATCATGTATTGCTAATTGGGACATGAACTTGAATGTGCAGGGAGCATTTGTGTATTTAATTGTATTGGTAGGTAGGTGTGTATTTGTACTGCTGTTTCAGACATGCACTTCAATTTGTGAACTGGCATGTGTATGTTTGTACCTGAATTTGTATTGGTGAACTGGCATGTGTATGTTTGTACCTGAATTTGTGAACTGGCATGTGTAATTTCTTTGGCAAGATGAAGTCCCAACTACCTACGAAAAGTATTTTTGTGTCTCCTAGTTAATCCACAAATTAGCATTTCTTGAAATATATTGCTTTATCTTCTAGTTAAGATCCGTTTGATGTAAGATCTGTTTGATGTTACATTGATATGATTCCTTGAATGTGAGAAATGGCATGTGCATGTTTGTCCCAGTTTGGTAACAGTACCTCCTCTAACGGTAAGTACACATATTTACCGATAGGAAAACATATATATTTGTTCAGTCATGCATATTCTAACGGTAAATACACATATTTACAGATAGGAAGCACATATATTTGTTCAGTCACGCATATTCTAACGGAAATGCACATATTTACCGATAGAAAAATACATATATTTGTTCAGTCATGCATATTCTAACGGTAAATACACATATTTACTGATAGGAAACACATATATTTGTTTAGTCATGCATATTCTAACGGTAAATGTACATATTTACCGATAGAAAAATACATATATTTGTTCAGTCATGCATATTCTAACGGTAAATACACATATTTACCGATAGAAAAATACATATATTTGTTCAGTCATGCATATTCTAACGGTAAATGCACATATTTACCGATAGAAAAATACATATATTTGCTCAGTAATGTATATTCTCTAACGGTATGTGTGTGTTTTTACCGATAGAATATGTGAGCGGCAAATTATCTAAGTTAGTCTGACGGTTATTTCATGTATTTACCGTTAGAAAAATGTCCATTATAAGGAAAACCCCAGTCGACCATTGCTGAGCTGCTCTTTAATTTGTTCTGTTGCACTCTGTGTCCCTCTGTTTGTGACGAAAGTTCCAGCTACACTGCTAGGGTGATCAGCGCAGGCTGGAGGGAAGTTGATTGCGCCCCTCTCTTTAAGGTATGCTTAATCGTCGACACCTATCTCTCTCTCCCTCTAGATCTCCCTTCCTCTCTACTTGCAAGCTAGCTGTATTGTGTAGTTCCAAGTTTGTAGCTCTAAGCTTGGGAGCTTGGTAGCTGGAAATGCGTCATGTTTTAGGAGCTAACTAGCTTGTATTGTGTAGTTAGCTAGGTTAATTAGTGTTAATTTCGTCAGGCTAGGGTTCAACACATGTATCTGTTGTAAGAGGCTGTACATGTACATATACATAACTTAATCGGGCAGGTTTCATGCATGGCTTACTCGTTAAATTTTGTTAATTGTAGATGGACAGGAAATATTGGATGTATGGAATAAAACGTACTACTCTTGAATATTTGGTGGTGTGAATGAGTTTATTAAATTTGCTGAGCAACAAAAGGAGAGGAAGGGAGAGAAAAATATGCTCTGTCCTTGTACAGATTGTATGAACTTGAAGAGGTTTAGCAACTCTGTTCAAATTAAGAGTCATTTGATTCGTCGTGGTTTTAACGCGCGATACACCCGTTGGATATGGCATGGCGAAGATCTTGAGGAAACAAGCACCACTACTACCAATCAGCACGACTCGGATGTGGATTGCAATAATATCGATGATCATCCCAATTTTGGTAATGTTAATTCCGATGTGCACGTAGATGATGATGATGACAATCTAGATGAGATGTTACGTGATGTAGAGGAAGATTACAACGAAAATGACTTCTGTGAATTTGAGAAACTGATTGCTGACTCTGAGAAGCCTCTGTTCCCTGGATGTGCAACATTTACAAAACTGTCTTCTGTGCTGAGATTATATAACTTGAAGGCAGGAAACGGTTGGAGTGATAAGAGTTTCACGACACTATTAGATCTTCTAGCGGACATGCTTCCAGAGGGAAATGAGTTGACAAGATCTACTTACCAAGCCAAAAACTGTTGTGTCCGTTGGGAATGGAAATCGAAAGAATACACGCATGCCCAAATGATTGTGTGTTGTACCATAATGAGTACTCCAGTTTGCATGTTTGTCCAAGATGCGGTACATCGTGGTATACGCGTAGGGACCGGATTGACAGTGAACGTCACGAGGTAAGGAAAGGACCCCCAGCAAAAACTATGTGGTACTTGCCTGTGATATCTAGATTGAAGCGGCTATTTGCAAATCCGAGAGTCGCGAAGCACTTGCGTTGGCATGCTGAAGCCCGGAAACAAGATGGAAAACTGAGACACCCAGCTGATTCTATTCAATGGAGAAACATCAACAGAACATTTGCTGAGTTCGGCGGCGAACTTAGGAATGTAAGGTTCGGGCTGAGTACAGATGGTATGAACCCACATGGTAATATGAGCAGCCGGCACAGCACTTGGCCGGTTCTTTTATGCATCTACAATCTTCCTCCTTAGTTATGCATGAAGCGCAAGTACATCATGATGGCGTTACTAATCTCAGGACCCAGACAACCCGGAAATGATATTGACGTGTTTCTAGCACCTTTAATCGAGGACTTACAGAAATTGTGGAGCGAGGGTGTGCAGGTGTGGGATGCATACAAGAAAGAGAATTTCATCTTGCGGGCCCTGATATTTTGCACCATAAATGATTTTCCTGCCTACGGCAATTTGTCGGGGTATAGTACGAAAGGAGCCAAGGCTTGCCCTATTTGCCTAGATGAAACTGAGAGCATCTGGCTGCGAAACTGCCGGAAAACAGTGTACATGGGTCACCGCAGGTTTCTTCCGGTGCATCACACGTACCGTAAGAAGAGGAAATCATTTAACGGGAAGCCTGAGAAGGGATCAGCTCCAGTGTTTCTGACCGGTAAGGAGATTTACTCACGCGTGAACGACATCAAAGTTGAGTTCGGTAAGCATTCTAAACCTCGAGAAAAAAATGTTTGGAAGAAGAGATCGATTCTCTGGGATCTACCGTACTGGGAGCACTTACAAGTTCGACATTGCATTGACGTCATGCATGTAGAGAAAAATGTCTGTGACAGTTTGATTGGTTTGTTGTTGAACATTCCGGGAAAGACAAAGGATGGTGTGAAAGCTCGTCGTGACATGGTGGAAATGGGGATAAGGACTGAGCTTGCACCTTTAGAGAATGGAAAGCGTACATACCTCCCCCCGGCCTGCTACACGTTGTCCAAGAGCGAAAAAACAGAACTCTGTCGGTGCCTGCACGGTGTTAAAGTTCCATGTGGGTACTCCGCGAACTTGAAAAAACTTGTGTCTATGAAGGACCTAAGACTGGTTGGCATGAAGTCCCACGACTGTCATGTCTTGATGTCACAGATGCTTCCCATTGCTATCAGAGGCATTCTCCCAGTTAAAGTCAGAGAGACAATCACAAACCTATGTTATTTCTTCAACGCAATATCTTCCAAGGTAAGTACGTGCACTCGTACTATAAGTTCACTACCTCCATTTGTGGAGCTTAATGAGAAGATTTTTCTGATATGAATATTTGGCGCAACTGTGTCCTCGTAGGTAATTGATCCCGATGGACTGGACGCTTTGCAACGCGACGTGGTTACAACTCTTTGTCAGCTCGAGATGTATTTCCCTCCATCCTTTTTTGATGTTATGGTCCATCTGATTGTTCACCTTATCAGAGAAATTAAGTTTTGTGGACCTGTGTGCCTGCGCTACATGTATCCATTTGAGAGATTTATGGGTGTATTGAAGGGATACGTAAGGACTCGTCGTCGACCCGAGGGGAGTATCATGGAAGGTTATGCCGCCGAGGAGGTGATTGAATTTTGCACAGATTATATGGCCGGGGTTGACCCAATTGGTGTTCCTAGGTCCCGACACGAGGTTAGGCTTGAGGGAATTGGAACGATTGGATTCAAAGCTATCGTCCCCGCTCGTGATGTGTACGCAAAATCACATTTTTGGGTCTTACAACACATGACGGAGGTCGAGCCATACATACACGAGCACAAGGTAATGTTACGGTCACAGAATCCTTCGAAGTCAGACGTTTGGGTAAGCAGAGAACATAACAGGAAATTTGCTGAGTGGATCCAAGAAAGAGTCACGCGAGCTGCCGAGGGCTCCATAAGTGAAACTGTGACATGGTTGGCTAGAGGCCCAAGATTCACTGTAGGGACTTGGCAGGGGTACGACATCAATGGGTATTCATTTTACACAAGAGCTCAAGACGCCAAGAGTAGCACGCAATGTAGCGGAGTGACACTGTTTGCTATTTCCGAGGATGCCAGGTCAGTAAGGGCGCTGAACTCATATTACGGTGTTATTGACGAAATATGGGAGCTTGATTACGGATTACTTAAGATTCCCCTGTTTCGATGCCAATGGGTCGAAATCCCTCGAGGTGTTCAAGTTGACAGTTACGGGTTTACTCTCGTCAATCTTGGTAGAGTCGGACACCAAGACGATCCATTCATACTTGCAAAGCAAGCCACACAGGTATTCTACATCGTTGACCCGGCCAATCCAAACTTGCATGTTGTCCTCCACAGCAAGAGACGTATTGTTGGGGTCGAAGATGTTGTCGACGAAGAGGAGTATAACCAATTCGATGAAATACCTCCATTTTTAGAGGACATTCAATCTATCCGTACTGAAGATATCGACGAAACAACGTATCTGCGAGATGACCACGAAGAAGGATTATGGGTTGAGAACCATTGATGATTAATTTCTATTTCAGGGATAAATGCCAAGCAAACAGCCCACAAGTTCTGCAGCAAGGTGAGGAACTTATCATTAATACATCTGGCAGTACATTTTTCTTTAGAATTTAATGATAAGCTAGTTCACAGCATTAATACATCTCAATTTTACTCCACAGCATGAGTTCTAACATGTACAGTACCTTTATCCTGTAAATATTTAATTCTTCCCTTCAAATAGCACTTGCAAAAATCTCATCGCAGCCTCTTCAAATTAAGTGCAGCAAAAATCCCTGACGGTATTTTGTTATTTATACCGATAGAGAAGGAAATCTTCTCTCAGGCACTTCAAAACGTTTTCTATCGGTATTGTTCTATTTTACCGTTAGAATAAATTCATTTGTCTCACGGTATTTGTTGTCTAACGGTTTTTTCCTGTTTTTACCGATAGAAGAATACTCTGCCGCTTCGAATTCTCAACCGTGTCGCCATGCGTCGCCTTGGAAACTCTATAAGTACCTCGCCATGCGTCGCGGTATTTTGTTGTTTTTCTAATTCTCGAACGGTTGGACTCCTCATCTTCTCTTTCACAATGGCAACCTCCATGGGATCGTCATCCACGGCCTCCCCGGTAAGAACTCTAAATCTCCTCGGTTTACCCCTGTATTGTTAATCCATGTTCAGTTCATTCTTGACCTGTTGATTTGCACAGGGAATGGTAGCCGTGGAAGACACTGCCAAAGTGAAGGCTGACCTGAGGGCCCTCCAGGAGGAGCACAAGCTCCTTACAGACAAGCACACTCAGCTACGGCTTGACCTTGACGATCTCTTCCAGCGCATTAAGCGCATGAAGACGGATGGTGACAATGCTAGGGCGAGGACGAGGCGTCTTCGCGAGGAGAAGAAAGCCGCGGATATGACCATCGCTGGCTGCGGTTTGACTATGAAGGATACCATAGCGAAGCTGACGGAGGTCGCAGGCCTTCTTGACGCGGTAGTAGTTGATCCTAGGGACAACTTGTCGCTAGAGGAGTCCTGCGTCCTGGCTGCAAGTCTAACTGACTCTATTCTACATGCAGCCAGGGCTAAGACCACCCCTTGACCTAGCATTTTGGGTTTTATTTTTTTTTGTAAGTGATAAAACAACAATGAATGAACAATTTCTTTTTATGTCAATTTTCCAATTTTCCGGCTATCTTCCCTCTTTCTTTAACATTCTGCAGCTTTCAACCACGGTCTGTTTGATGTTAAATTGTGTACCTTTTCATAACTCTGACGGTATTTTGTTGTTTTTACCGATAGAAAAAGGGCACACAAATCTCAAGCACTTAATCAAAAAAATTTTCTGGGGAAAATTGGGCTCACGGGATTTTTTTGTTTATACCGATAGAAAAGGGCACCTTTTCATTACTCTCACGGTATTTTGTTGTTTTTACCGATAGAAAAATGGCACCCAATCTCAAGCACTTTAAAAAAATTTTCTGTGGAAAATTGGTCTCACGGGATTTTATTGTTTATACCGATAGAAAAATGCAATCACTAATTCGAATATTTTTCCGGGAAATTTACTTTTTCTATCGGTATTATTTTGTTGTTTCGATAGAAAATTACATAAGTCTATCGGTATCATTTTGTTATACTGATAGAAAAGTTCGTCCGCTACTTTATTTCTCGTACACGGCCCTTTAGTTTCCCTCCACTCGAACAGTTCCACCTTAGAGCACTGCGTCTCTTCGAGAGCGAAGAAAACCCCAACCTCCGCCGTGAGCACTCACTTCCTCTCTCCCACACGACGATCGCCGGCTGGACACTGGTTCGTCACTGCCACCGATTCTTATTTTCGTCCTTCGCCCGCCGCTACTGCGTTCTACACCGCCTCTGCATCACCAGAACTGATCGCCGCCGTAAATACCCTAATTCGTCGTTCTATTTCCAGCATCTTCTTTATTTGATCCTAGTGTTTTGCACGTACTAATTCTTGGAGTTTTGCAATTACACTAGGGTTCCCTATTGTGTTGGCTTATGTACATTCCGCAGGCAATGTTGATTTTAATTAGGGTTTACATAATATGTTCCAGTGCTGTAATGAACCTGTTTTGAGATTTTAACTTCTCTATACTGCTGTATGTGTGATCAATTGTATCCAACTGCCATGTAATGCAGATTATATGTTGGAGGTGTTCTTACACATATTCTATCGGCAGCTCATGTGTTTACCGATAGAAAATTTTCTGCACAAGTAGTAAAACTTAATTTGGATCTGGAAGGACATGAGCCATGCAATGTACTAGTTTGGTTGGGAATTTTTACTCACTTCGTATGAATATATGGCAATGTGGATGGGTCTTCGATGTATATGTTTCAAATGCCTATATACATGACTTTTCCCAACCTAATAGCTGTGAAGTCCTGATGACTCACATACAGGCTAGGCTAAAGATTATGCACAGTAGCACTTAGATGCTTATGTGCGCATATTTACGTGTGAAATAATAATGCTGGCCCATGAATATTAGTGTAGCAAATCATCGAGAATGTTATGTGATGACAGTGAATGGTGGCTTGTCAACAAAATTCCATATGTAGAGAACATTGTTATGTTCTATCGGTATCTCACGTGTTTGCCGATAGAAAAATTGTCTTGTGTGGAGGTAATTGTTATGGTCTATCGGCAGCTCATGTGTTTACCGATAGAAAATATTTCTGAAGAGTTCAGTAAGTAATTTATGCATGTCTTTCTTTTTGTATTATTTTCCCTTTTGCCGCCCTAGTTAGTCTCCAGTCCTGGGCTGAGTTATGGAAGTCCAAGGCGAATTAATTGCCATATATATGGTTTGTTGAAGGTTTTGTAGGGGAAGACATGTCGTCGTCTTCATCGGATGGTACTAGTGGTTCGACTAGGGCCAACCCCATCGTAACTACTGAAGATGGGGCTGTTACATCCCAGCGCAAGAGGGTGGGGCGAGGCGCGACGACGTTGGGGCGTTTGGCCAAACGCACTGATCTTTCTTGTGAGTTCAACCAATTTGGGAGGCCGATTGGAAAGAATGCTGGGAGGTACGCGGCCTACGTTGGGCTGTTGGCGAAAGAAAGGGTGAAGATCACCGTCCAGAGCTGGAAGGACGTGACGGCGGACGAGAGGGATAGGTTGTGGGCGGAAGTGAAGGTTAAATGAACTGAAATCGCTGAACTCTTTCGTAATCACGTTCTCTTGGCTTATACTAAAGTTTAACTAACTCGTGATTAATTGTATGCATTTTTCGGAAACAGGCTAAGTGGAACATCCCCGACGATACACCTAGGACTGCCTGCTTGAAGGACATGAACGGAACATGGAAAACCTTTAAGAGCTGGCTCGTCAGTAACTTCCTAGCTGCGGGGAAATCTCCTTGCGAGAAGTACCCCTTCATATCGGAGGAGGTATGGGAGGAATTCACCAAGCAGAAGGGGACTGAGGAGTTCAAGGCCCTTAGTGAGAAGAATAGGGCGATCCAAAAGAGGAACGACCACCCGCATCGGCTCGGATCCCGGGGCTATGCGGGGAAGGAGGAACAGTGGAAGAAGGAAGACGAACAAAATCCTGTCATGGACACCCCTGAGTTGCCGCTCTCCGAGATCAGGGATGAGAGGTGCAAGCGATGGTGGAGGGGGAGGGGGTCCGTGTCGTCCACGGGGTCTGTGCAGTTCGCAACCCCTGGGGACGCCGACGTTGTGAGTCGAATGGTAAGCTGGCTAACCTCGTAAACTGTGTGCGCACAAGTGTATATAAGGCAATTTGTCTCACAAGGTACCTTCAAATGTAACAGATCTCTTTTGAGAAGGAGGCAGCGGAGGGATTGTTTACCCCGCAGAGGGAGAACGACATCCTCACCCGAGCTCTAGGAAATAAGGAGCATCCCGGGCGGACACGGGCCGTGGGAGCCATTGGGTCGTGGAAGGCCGGTTTCGTAGATCCGGCTCCACCGAGGAAGAAGGCCCGCACCTGGAAGGAAAAGGAAGCTGACCTCTCCGATAAGATACGGGCTGAGGTACGGGAGGAGATACGGGCGGAGATGCGGGCTGAGATACGGGCTGAGGTACAGTCTGAGGTGCAGACCGAGGTCGCACAAATGAGGGAAGAGTTTGCACGGTTGAGAGAAACATTGCTGGCCAAGAGTTTAGATGCGGATCCCCAGGACGACGGTACCCCGCGGGGTCGGATAAGCAGTTGCGCTTCGAAGGTACTCGCGGATCCAGTGGATCTACTTGAGGTACTGCAAGCCTTCATCTGTGCACTTAAGTTGATGCCACTCCCATTCTGTTAGAGTTGTTTCGCTAACCTATTTTAATTGTTACAAATTTGCAGGGGCCGGAGGGCTGCATCCTACAGAATCACATAGGCGCCGGGCAGGAAGTGGTTGGACACGGCTTCGTATATCCGTCTGGGCCGGATGTCCGGGTCCACTGTGTACCTCTGCGGTTGGGTTTCGCAAAGGTACAGGTGGACATGGCCATGCCGGGCTACAACGATTCTCCGTTGCCAGTCCCAACAGAGGAACTGCAGACACTTGCCGAGGCAGTGGGCTCCTACGTACAGTGGCCCAAGAAGTGTCTTGTAATACAACCGGTAAATCCTACACATTTTAGATTACATCCTACTCAGTACACTCAACTTGCATAATCTAACATACGTGCTCATTAATTGAAGTGGCCTGCCGCGGGGCTACCAGGGGACTGCGCCCCCAGCTCGGGGCATGAGGGCCGATCTCGTGCGAACCTGGACACATCAAAGACGGCCTCAACCCCACCCAGCGCATCCACGCCTCCACCTCGGAAGAAAGCCACCATCACCTCGCCCTTGCCTTCGAAGGTACGCGCTCAGTCCCCGGCAAAAGGCAAGGGCGGCAAAGGCAAGGGCAAAGGGCGACAGGGACTGCCGCGGACGTTCACGAACGCGCTCCCACTCCTGTCGGAGGCATCTTTGCGGAAATTGGATCGATCAACCAGAGACCTCCACGACTGGTACCTACATCGAGCTCGGCGCAGCCTGAACTTCTTAGTTCCCTACAGGCCTGGGCAGTTCCACCGTGAGCCCGGGACTATATCCGTGGCACACGAGGATCTGTTCGACCTCTACAACTGGCGGGAGCTCGATATGTCCATCATACGGACTGGAGTCCTGTGAGTTTGCTGATGCTATGTATTGCTGTTTTCTAACTCTGTTTGCTAACTCTGCATTAATGTTGCAGTTCATTTGAATACTGAGTAACTTTCTGTGAAATTAATATTAATCTCGTCCTTCGCATGCAGGTGCATGTACAGGCTAGCATCGGAGGCTGCGTGTGACAAGGTGGGTTTCCTCGACCCAGAGAAAATAAGCCTCACGATGCTAGAGCAGGACGCCGCGCACGCTGAGCAGTACATATCCAGCGCGCTGATGGCGCAGCAGGACAGGGACTTCATTCTGGTGCCGTACCACCAAAGGTTAGTGCATTTCGTACTAATTTAACTCAATCTTGTATGTTACACCTGAGATGTACTTTGAGCTAGCGGTCCTCTTTTACGTACAATGCAGGGGCCACTGGATCCTCATCGTGATCTGTCCGCCGAGGAACGAGGTGTACTACCTCGATTCGATGCGTGACAGATTATCGATGGAATATGTGCTCAAGGGGAATATGGGGGCGTAAGTAACTTATATGTTTGATTTAAATTTTGACCTCACTAGCTAATGATAATACATTAACCGGCAATACTAACTGAAATGCAGGGCTTTTGATAAATATGTGTCCGCTGGAGGGAGGCATGCCGCACCGCAGGGCTCCCTACTAGCTTGGAAAGAATATGAGGTACTCACGAGACTTTTTGTTTATGCTTAATTAGTTTATGGAAACAATATATAGCTAACATGTATTCGCATATGCAATTATCTCAGTGCCATCAGCAGCCGCAATCGTGGGAATGCGGGTTTTATGTGCTGCGCTACATGTACGACCTAGTGCAGACAAACTTTTCCCGATTCCCCCAGGTAAGCATCGATAGCTAACTCAAATTTCAAAAATGGGTGTCACGTTCTAAATTAGGATCGAATTTAGTTACTCAGTATGCACACATGCTTGCAGATCGCCATGTCTAAAGACCAATATGAAAATGCAAAGATTATATATCTTCGACAAATCTGGGCACAATATGTCATGGAGGAAGTAGCGCCCAACCATCCAGCATGACAATTTTCTCCTTTTGGTGTACTCTGCATAGACTGTTCATATACATGTGAATAAATATATATATGTGAATAAATGTCCACATTGGATTGCAATCTGTATTTGTCCATACATATGTGAATAAATGTGAATAACTGCCTAATGTGTGAATTTGTTCTGTGAATTTACCTTGCATCTGTACTGTATTGTGTATCCAATCTATACTGTATTGCATCTGTACTGTATATGTGAATGTACTGTATTGTGAATGCAAATAAAGTACTGTATATGTGAATGCTCTATCGGTAAATTCATCAACAACCGAGAGACTACTGTCCTTTTTTCTATCGGTACAATCAAAATTAACCGTTAGAAGAGTTTGACCTTTCCTGCCGGTGAACTCATACATATCCGATAGAGTACTAAGCTTTTTTCTGTCGGTAATCTTGTAGTTAACCGTTAGAATAGTGGTACTTTCCAATCGCTATTGACGAGTTTTCTATCGGTAAACTTGTAATATGCCGATAGAATAGTATGAGTTTTCCTATCGGTAAACTTATAATTAGCCGTTAGAATAGTGGTACTTTTCCAGCCGCTGACGACGAATTTTCTATCGGTACACTCCTAATATGCCGATAGAGTACTAAGCTTTTTTCTGTCGGTAATATTGTAGTTAACCGTTAGAATAGTGGTACTTTTCAATCCGCTAGCGACGAGTTTTCTATCGGTACACTCCTAATATGCCGATAGAGTACTAAGCTTTTTTCTGTCGGTAATCTTGTAGTTAACCGTTAGAATAGTGGTACTGTTCCAACTACTGGACGTAAGAATACGACGGGTTTTCTATCGGTAGATTCATAATATGCCGATAGAATAGTGAACTTCTTCTGTCGGTTATTTACCGATAGAAAATGTCCAGTCTTGTTCTATCGTGTCTATCTCTATCGGTACAAAAACAGATAGTAGAAGGGTTTTTTTTACCGATAGAAGACTGCATTTCTGTACTAGTGATGTTAAGTTGTAAGAAAAATTCTTCCCCTTTGGTGATATTGCCTATATCTTACCCATAATTATCATACAGTTATATATGTCTATCTCAAAATCTCTTGAGCTTCAAATCAATCAAAATCTTCCAAGAAATTCAGTCCTTCCAGCAGTCTGACAGAACCATATGCGGTCTGACCGAATGCATCTCCAGAGAGCATCTTAGATTCCTGCTTCCAGCGGTCTGACCGGTTCCCTTTCTACGGTCTGACCGACTTTTCATGACCAGAGACCTTTTTAACCCGAATCACTTGTCCTTTTTGCCTTTCTTCCCCACTTGTGTCTCTTTCACGTGCGCCTCAAATTCTTGGATTCTTCCTCTCCGGTCAAACCCTCATCAAGCTCGGACAAACCGTGGTTCAAGATCATCATCAAATCATGTCTTCTAGGTACATTGCTCAGATTCCTCTTTGTTTTTTCTTTTTCTCTTCTGTTCATCAAGAGGTTTAGGGCAAATGTGATGAATCTGGTCCAAATCTGTTTTTCTCTTGAAATTGATTCATCCAGTTGATGCAATGAGTAGTCTCACACATATATCTACCTACATTGCACCCTAGAATCAACAAAATCCCAGAAATCATGCCAAACCCTAACTCTACGGTTGCGCCGGTCTGACCGCCCCTGTTTCGGTCTGACCGACTGGACCAGCAGAGCCAGGATGTACAGTTTTGTTATCATCTCTATTCTCGTCATGCTTTCCTATTTCATGTATCTTACTTGCTGCATATCTTCCAAATCGTATAGTGGTCGAGGTACTCAAGGTGCTGGCTCCATTCGGACCAACAAGAAGAAATTGGCCAAGCGGCCGAAAAGGGTTCCACCCTCGAGTAGCAGCGATAGTCACGATGACGACTGGGTACCCTCGGCCGGTGATTCAGAGACAGAGCAGTCGTCTCATCGGGGTGGATCTTCTCATGTGGGCATGGACATCGAAAGTGAGGACGATGAAATAAACGTCCACGCTTATCAAGGCCCGAAGACTACACGAAGGCGAGGACCACCTATGCCTACGATCATGCAAATGACGCCACGACGCCTCACTTCTACACGATGACGCAGCAGGATGCCTTCTACGGTCATTTGGTCCACAAAAACATCTTCGAACACAAATGGATCGAATGGGCCTATGTTGTGAATCAGCCCATCATGGCTCCCTTGGTGCAGATCTTCAAGGATATAGGGCTGTATGACTTTGTGGAGCACAAGTGCCCATGGAACGCCACCGCTATCAGACAGTTCTATGCTACAGTTGAGATCAAATGGGCGGATCAGCAGATTATATGGATGACAGGGTCTAGGCGCTATCAGGCCACTTTTGAGGAGTTTGCTGCGGCAAACAAGCTAAACTATGAGGAGCTGAAGGAAGGGATCGACATGGAGGAAGAGGATTACCTCCATGAGGACGACTGGCTCCAGTTCTATGAGCAGCCGGGAGGTGGACAGCGGATTGTACCCGGTACTGTTACGGGTCTCAAAGTCCTCCCCGCTGTAGTCAACAAAATTGTACGAGCCACGATCCATCCAAAGAGTGGAAACCGAGAAGCGGTCCGGGATTACTACTGAAACTTCATCGACCACATCCTCCAGAGTCACCGGATCAACATTGTCTCCTTCATTTTGAAGACTATTGAGGATGTCTCGGCGGCCACTCTGTCAAATCTCTACTATGCTCCATATATCATGTCTTTGCTGCTCCAGAAGACCAAGTTTCCTCGCGGTTCTTGCGACATCAGGCATCTCGGCTATAAGCCGTTCAGTGTCAACCCGCGCGTCTTAGCTCGAGGCCAAGGAGCACAGCATCAGCAGCATCAGCAGCAGCCGGCTCAGCCTATGCCTCCTCCTCCTCCACCTCAGGCTCAGCAGGCACCTCAGTCGAGCCAAGTCCCCGCCTGGTTTTCTCAGTATCAGCAGCAGTTCCATCAGCCCATGATGGATCAGTTTGCTACTCTTCTCCAGGAGCTTGAGCTCACTCGTTCAGACTTGGCGGCTTTGCATGATCAGTTCCAGACCTTCTCTTCGCGCCAGGATCAGTTCGAGCAGCGCTTTGACACCTTCTCCACTCACTTCTACACTCGTTTCCCTCAGACTCCTCCTCACCATCCTCCCAGGGATGATGCTCCAGCTGATTCTTAGCTTTTTATGGCAATTGATGCCAAAGGGGGAGAGAGAAGAGAGTAGAAGAGTAGGAGAGAGTTGAACCTTAACTGTAATTGAAAACTTTTGGTGTATAGAAGTTTTATTTTAACTTGTTTAATTGCATGACTAGTTTATGACTTATGATTGGATGACTCACTTGTGAGATTGGCACTTCTTTGAATATGAGTTATGCGTATAATAGTTACATATGACCTTGTGATTATGATATCATGTGTAGAATTGAATGTCTTATTTGTGATACTTCATGATTCTATAGTGGATGAATTGAGATTGCATCTTATACACTTGCTTGAACTCCACTAAAATGCCAAAATTCTCTTATTCATACATTTAGGGGGAGTGTCTTATTCTTCGATGCTTATTGTAAAATTCTCTTTATGCTTAAAACTCTTCATCTACTCTTTATGTTGTCATCAATTACCAAAAAGGGGGAGATATAGCTTCTAGGCCCCTATAGAGTGTTTTAATAATTAATGACAACTACAAATGCTATACTAACGTTACCTGCCTAGTTGCGTCAAGACGATACTTAAAAGACAGGTTAATGAAAGGCAAAGAAAGAGTCTCATGATGAAGAAAGGGCATTGATCAAAAGGGTAAAGGTACGAAATAGGATCTTTTCCATTTTTACCGGTCTAAGGTGATTAGAGAAGAATTTTGACCGGATTTTAGGATAGTTGCCGTACTATTAAGAGGAGCATGTGGTGTATCACAAAATACTTCATCTATGTGCCACAAAAACATAAAATCAACTTGCATTGCATGCTAGAAGGTCACATCCTTGAGAATGCCTATTTCAGCTCATTTCTGTCTCAGTCGGTCTGACCGTTGGTTAGGCCGGTCTGACCGTTTGGCCGGTCTGTCCGTAGTAGAGACCAAGGTCAGACTCCTGGAACCTCTTGTTTTATCCTTCTGGTGTTTTGAGCTATTACGGTCTGACCATTTGTTAGACCGGTCTGACCACGAAATCGGTCTGACCGTGTTTTTGAACTGCGGTCTGACCGTTTGGCCGGTCTGTCCGTATATATCGGCCTGACCATATAAGGTGTCTAGAAACTATGTCGTCTCTGGACAGTTTCACGGTCTGACCGAAATAGTATCCGGTCTGACCGTATGTGTGCCTGACAAGGGCAGTTGAGCATTTATTGCGCCTGTTTAATGCCGTTGCAATTGCGGCGGTCTGACCGAGCTTGTGCCTGCGGTCTGACCGCCAGGTGATCTTTTTCTTCCAACGGCCTATAACGGCTAAATTAATTGTGGGGGGTATATATACTCCCATGCACGGCCCTGTTCAGGACTTTTGGCATAATCTTGAGCATTGTCATCATCCTTGAGAGCCTAAGCTAGTTTCATACACTCTAGGTTTCAAATTCTCAAATTTGTGAGAGTGTGCATTTGAGATCTTCTAGTGCATTACATTTAGATCATTGAATCAATCGTGTGGCACTAGGAGAAGGCAAAGTGATCATCACCGGCTTGTTACTCTTGGAGTTTTCCGGCTCCTAGACGGCTAGGAGAAAGGTTTTGAAGAGCTCTGCAAGGAAGATTGTGAAGAAGCTTCAAAACGTCCTGTGAAAGGTTGAGCACGCCTTGCCGGAGTGGTAAAGTGCATCCTTAGTGAAATCAAGGTTTGGATAACTCATCACACTAGTCCGGCTCAAGATCTAGGTCACTTCTCGAGAGAAGGTTGACTAGATAGAGGAGCGGTTAGAGATTTGAGTTTGCCTCAACGTGGATTAGGGGTGATCGGCAAATCACCGAGACCACGGGATATATCCTTGTGTTGAAATTGTTCATTGTTCATCTTGTGTTACTTAAATTGCTCTCATTTACTACAAATTGTTTGATTTATTGTAATTTGCTAAAATCGCCTATTCACCCCCCTCTAGTCGATATCCTAGATCCTTTTCAGGCGCCCGGGACGGCACCGGAGGCCAGCTCCCGGGGGCCAAAAAGGCGGCGCCCGGGGAGGCGCCGGAGGCCACGTCCCCGGGCGAATGGCGGCGCCCGGGACGGCACCGGAGGCCAGGTCCCGGGGGCGAAAAAGGCAGCGCCCGGGGAGGCGCCGGAGGCCACGTCCCCGGGCGAATAGCGGCGCCCGGGACGGCACCAGAGGCCGCGTCCCCGGGCGAATGGCGGCGCAACTTACCTAGACTTAGTCCCGCGGAGATTTCCCCCAACAGCAGCCCCCCTAGCCCCCCGGGGACGATGCTCGAGTCCCCGGTGGGTATGGTTCACGTTACCAGGAAAATCTCCGGACCAAGTTACCGGAGCCATGACGCTTCGGCTTCTGTGCCCCGCACTTAAGGCCGCGCCGCTTCGCCATAAATGCGCTCGTGGTTTGAACCGGTGCCTCGATTCGCGCGCCCGTCCCTTCGTTTCCCGCGCACGGTTTGAATTTCAACGGTCCAGATTGCTCCGCGGGGTGCCACGTGGCGCCCATCTGGACCACGGCCCGCCCCTATAAATAGGGCCTTGGGGGCCCAGTAACTTCATTCCAAATTCTTCGGCCTTAGCGATTTTTGCTCTCCCGGTAGCTCTCTCCCGGTAGGTCCCCCCAGTAGCTAGCGCTCGGTAGCAAGCGTCCGGAACCTCTACACGTAGTCTCCTGAAAAGTTAGCCACCGAAAAAACAAACCTGATGGCACCGAAAGGTCGAGCGAAGACGACCGAGGTGCCCCCGGAGGAAGTCGCTCCGGACTTCCTTTGGGCGTCCAAGTTTACGGCCGAGGACGCCGAGTCCATGGTCGAGCGCGGCGTCGTCGCGGACGGGGACATCCGCGTCCCCGTGAAGAAAGACGGAGCCCCCCTACCCTAGGCCCGGAGAGGTCGTGGCCTTCGAGGCCTTCCTGGAGGCGGGGCTCCGGCTCCCGGTGCATCCCATGCTCCGGGAGTTTTTGAAGGAGTACGGGCTGGCGCTCAACCACCTTACGCCGAACTCCCTCATCCGAATGGGCATCTTCATCTAGATTTTTGAGACGGCGACCGGGAGGGAGCCCACCCTACGCGCCTTCCGGTACTATTACGAGCCGGCGGCGCTGAGCTCCCACCTGGTGAAGGGGGGACCCAAGTCCCCCTTCGGCTCGGTGATGGTGCAGATGCTGCCGTCCCGGGTGGCCGACTACCCGGCGGCAGCCTCCCGGGACCATTGGGGTGATTGGGTCCGGAGGTGGTTTTACCACCGGGTCCGGGACAACGGGGTGACGTACGCCCCGGAGCCCGCCTCCTACAGCAGGTCATCCGCACCGAAGCCTCCGGTGTGGACGGACGAGGAGCTCGAGCTCCTCGGCAAGGTGATCATCTCCCGGAAGACCCGCTCTATGCGGGACGCCGCCGAGGAGATGATGCTCCTGAGGATCTCCCCCTTTGCGCGCGGGAGGAGGGGGACCGGCATGGGCCCGGAGCAGCGGCCTCCAGTCAAGGCGGTGACCCGACGTAAGTCCCGGTAACCTGCTGAATCACATTTACAAATTTTCAAAAATTTGACTAACTCTTTACGTCTTGTAGTCCGGCCGTACCCGGCGGCGCGGGAGAAGGCGGAGAACCTCCTCGGGAGGTACTTCGCCGATGAGCACGAGCGCGTCGTGCGCCTCGTGGGGGAGGGCCCTCCCCGGAACCTGGTGGCTGAGGCCTACGGGCTGAAGCTCCCGGAGAGGAAGCCCCTCCCCACCCCCGGGTCGCATAAGCGGGGGAAGGACGCGGCCGGGGGCTCTGAGCCTAAGAAGTCTAGAGTCCAAAAGACCCCCGGCCCGTCGACGACGCCGGCGGCGACTCCGGCAAAGCCCCGGGACGAGACCCCTAGGACCGAGTGCGCCCAGGCGCCGGCACGGAAGGAGACAACACCCCCTCCCCCGAAGAGCCCCATTGAGGCTCGGGGGGAGGAACCGGCCACGGACTGGGTGGCCTCCGACTCGGCGAACTACGCCCCATCGCCGCCATCGGTAGCGGCCCCGCCACCGCCCCCGGCCCCCTTGGAGCCGAAGAAACTGGAGGTGAGGTTCGCGGAGGCCTCGCCTCCACGGATGGAATGGCCCGTGGATGAGGGGGGGAGCCCCTCGGTCTACGAGGTCCCACCGGAAGTGGGGGCCCCGGGGGCCCTGCCGCCTGGAAAGGGGAAGGGTCTGCTGGTCCCCCCCGGCGAGGGACCCCTTCCGGAACTTCGTCGGCCACTTCCTCGAGGGGCACCTCTGCAACGAGGACGACGACGACCGCCACCCCGACTGAGGTCGCGCCGGGCGCCCAAGTCTGGGAGCGCGCTACAGGCAGCACCGGGACAAGCGTCGGGTGCGAGACCCCCTGCTTTCCGCAGGGGAGGTTGAACGTTACGCGGAAGGCCTGCAGACCCCGAAGGTCCAGGCCTTCGTCGCGGGGGGGACGCTCCACGATCGCTTCGCAGAGCTTCGGTCCCTCCAAGCCCAGGTATTCACCCGAAGCGGTTGTCGCTTTCCTTTGGCTCCTACATTCAAAATTTTTCTAACTCTGGAATTTATAGGGGACGGCGATTACCTGGGGCATCGAGCAGCGCGTCATCCGGCTGCTCAAGGACGCGGAGGATAGGGCCGCCTCCTTCCTGGGCCAGCGGGATGAAGCTCTCCAGGAGCTAACCCGGGTCCAGGCCCAAGTTCACGTCTCAGAGGCAGTGAATGGCCGCCCCCGAGAGGAGGCGAAGGCGAGGAGGGAGGCCTTCCGGGAGCTCGAGGGATCGAGCGTCCGGGCGGTGGTGGACGCGGGCCGCTCCGTCTGTTCGGCCCTCGAGAGCCTTGGCGTAAGCCTAGGCTCCGGGAGTAGCTCGAAGGTGCCCCTGGCGACCCTCGCGGAGGCCGTGTGTTTTCTCAATACGCAGGTCTCCGTCATCCCGGAGGCGGCTGACGCCCGGGCTCGGGGCCGGGCGATCCCCGTCGTTGCGGCCGCGGTCGGGCTCGTCGAGCACCGGGGAGTGGGTGCCCGGGCGAACCGGGGAGTGGGCGCCCGGGCGATTCGGGGCCGCATCCCGCGGAGCTTCCCCGAATTCTTCGAGCCTTCACGCCGGGAGGTGGAGCAGCTCACCGGGGGTTTCTACGACCGGATCATCCGGGCAAGATTCCCGGCACCGGCGCCTCCAGCGGTGGACGCTCCGGGCCCGGCCTCGGAGGAAACCCCCCGGGGGGAGGACGCCAATGAAAATGTATGAGCCTCCCCCCGGGACTTAGTTAGGGCCCTTTTTGTTTTCTTAGGTTTTGCTCCCGATAGCTTCTTAGAAGAAGTCCCGGACACTTGTACAAAAACATTTTGAATGCAATAGAGTTAGAAATTTTTCTAAGTCTTTGAATTGAATGCATTGTTACCAGGGTTCCCGGGAGATTGCTCCCGGGCGAAGGTCCAGGAGGGGCTCCCCGGGAGACGCCCAAGCAGCTTTAATCTTGCTAAGCTTCGTCTCCGGGAGGTGCGGCGGGGACAGCGTCCGGGAGCCTATCCGGTTGAGCTGGCATCCGGAGTGGCACTTAGATAATTTTGACAATCATCGCGCCGAGTTGTCCCCTCCGCGACCGGGGTTCCGGATGGTCCCCCCACTTCACATTCTTCCACCGGCGGGATACGAGTTCTGGCCCGAAGGTGTGCTCCGGGACGCTCAGCGCCGCGTGCGCGCATTGTACCGGGACTTAGCCCGGGAGCTAGCGGAGAGCCTCCGGGAGTATTAGGCGTAGGAGCCTTAGAACGTAGAGAATCCCCCGGGTTAGAACCCGGGTTGTACCGTTTTTGAAGCCCACCGGAGCGGGAACATGTCCTCCGGCTTTGACGATGAATAAAGCTATATTATTGCTTTTCTTCTTTGTCATCTTTTTGTTTCTTCTCCTTGGATGGTCCGGACGACTCCTTTTCACAAGAATGAGCTAGGTTTGCTCGTGGGCGGTGCGGTCGACACCCGGGGGTTCCTTATCCCCCCCACCCACAGCGGGCCGAAGGATAGCTCCGCGCACTGTGGGGGTAGCAAGGTCCCCGGGGTGGAAGTAACCTGTAGCATAGAAATTTTTCTAAGTTAGAAAATTTTAAAACGGGGTTTCCAAGGGAAAGACGTTCCTGGGGGCAATCGTCCGGTCACCGTGAGAACAGGGAGCCGGGAATAAGGCCTCGTGTGGAAGAAACATACAAGAAAACCCAATGAGATTTCTGGAGGTGAGAGATGATCGTCCGGTCGCCGTGAGGACGGGGAGCCGGGAATAAGGTCTCCGGGGAAGAAATGTCCGAGAAATCCGTGACTTCTCCAGAAGACAATCGTCCGGTCACCGTGAGGACAGGGAGCCGGGAATAGGGTCTCCGGGAGGCAATCATCCGGTCGCCGTGAGAACGGGGAGCCGGGAATAAGGTCACCAGGAGGCAATCATCCGGTCACCGTGAGAACGGGGAGCCGGGAATAAGGTCGCCGGGGACCAAAAATCCAAGGATGCCATTAGACGTCCCGCTGGGGAGAGCGTCTACTCCCGGAGGAGGAAGAGATATCCATGAAGACCATTAGACGTCCCACTGGGGAGAGCGTCTACTCCCGGAGGAGGAAGTGCCTGAAGACGGGTCTTGAGTGTTTGGGCAGGGGACTAGTCTCCCAAAGTGACTCGTTACCACGGCCACTGGGGACCGGGTTGCTGCTTACACCCTCAGTCCACGAGGGCTGATCGTAAGCCGCCCTACAGGAGGGACTTGCTGGGTCTGGCCCACTTCCTCGCGGGGAGGGCATCCTCACGGGGAGGGCTTCCTCGCGGGGAGGGCATCCTCGCGGGGAGGGCATCGCCTCTAGGGGTGGTAGTGAGAAGAACCTGCAAAGAGGCAGTTGAAAAACAAGACCTATGTATTGCTAATGAAATGAAGTACAGTGCCTCCCCCTGCGAAGTCGCGAAAGGGGAGGAAAAGGTGAGTACAGTGTCCCTCCTCCCCCTCCGGCGTGACCGCTCCGGGGGAGGGGACAGGCCCGTAAGGCTAAACATAGAACTTGCGAAGTAAACGCAAGTTCCACGTGTGCTTCAGCTCCTGCTCTTGAAGGTTGGAGAGCTTATAAGCCCCCGAGCCCAGGACCGCGGAGATCCTGTAGGGGCCCTCCCACTTGGGGGAGAGCTTCCCCTGGGCTTGGGGATCTGTGATGCGCTTGAGGACAAGGTCCCCCAGGCGAAAAGCCCTCTCGCGCACGCGCCGGTTGTACGCGCGCGCCATCTCTTGCTCATAGATGGCGTGGCGGAGGAGCGCTCGGTCGCGTTCCTCCTCCACGAGGTCGATCTCCAGGCGCTGGTTCACCTCGTTGGCCTGGTACGCTGTGGGCGTGGCTCCCTCCAGGAGCTCAACCCGCAGTGACCGAAGGCCGATCTCCGGGGGGAGGACTGCCTCCGCCCCGTAGACCAGGGAGAAGGGAGTACGCCCCGTCGCCCGGGACGGGGTCGTGCGCATGGAGCAGAGGATGCTAGGAAGCTCCTCTGCCCATGCACCCCGATTAGAAGCGGTTTGCTCGAGTCTCCGGCGCAATCCCTGTAGGATCACGCCGTTGACCCTCGCGATGGCCCCATTGCTCCGGGGATGGGCCACTGAGGCGAAGTGAATGACGAGCCCCAGGCCTTCGCAGAATTTCCGGAAATAAGCCGAGTCGAATTGGGTCCCGTTGTCCATGGTGATTTCCCGGGGGACACCAAAACGACATACGACATTTTTCCAGAAAAACCGCTGAACGGCCCGGGATGTGATGCTGGCCCAAGGCTCCGCCTCAACCCACTTTGTAAAATAGTCGACCGCGACTACCGCATACTTGTATCCTCCGGGCGCTGGGGGGAAGGGCCCTAAGAGGTCCATCCCCCAGCGCACAAAGGGCCAAGTGATGGGGATTGTCTGCAGCGCTATAGGGGGGAGGATCGAGCCCTTGGCCATCTTCTGGCATGCTTCGCACGCGGAGACAAGGTCTCACGCGTTGCGCATGACCGTGGGCTAGTAGAAACCCTGCCGGAGGGCCCTGGCCGCGATGGTACGCGGGGCTAGGTGAGAACCACAGCTCCCCGCGTGGATGTCTTCGAGAAGTTGAAGTCCATCCGGCCGGGGGAGGCAGCGCAGGAGGGCGGAAACCCCCCGCTTGTAGAGCCTCTCCTCCAGCAGGAGATATGCCCGGGCTTTAGCCCGGAGGCGTTTAGCCTCGGTCTCACTAGGAGGGTCCCCCTCCCCCTTGATGAAGGAGATGAGGGGGTCCATCCAAGACAGAGTCCGGGTGATCTCGGCGACCTCCGGGACATGAGGCTCGTCGCCCGTGTCCGGGGAGGCCACCGAGGGCTTCGTGATGATTTCCAGAAAAGCCCCCTTGGGGAGCGATTCCCGGGCGCTTGCCGCCCGGGCCAAGGCGTCGGCCCAGTCATTGTCCCTCCGCGGGATATGCCGGGCCTCGAGGCCGTCGAAATGCCTCTCCATCTTTCGTGCTTCCTGCAAATAAAGACTTAAGTTTGCGTCATGGCACAGGTAAGACTTGTCCATTTGGCAAACTACGAGCTGAGAATCTCCCTTGACTAGGAGGCGCCGGATCCCCAGGGAGTGTGCAAGGCGCATCCCGAGGAGCAAAGCCTCGTATTCAGCGACGTTGTTGGTTGCGGGGAACTCGAGCCGCGCGGCGTACTCGAGTTCCTTCCCCTCGGAGCTCCGGAGGACTACTCTCGCACCAGCCCCGGCGAGACACAGCGACCTATCGAACATGAGGGTCCAATGATCACTGCGTCGGGGCGGCACAGGGAGGTCTTCGTCCCCGGACCCAGAGGCGGGAGTCCACTCTGCGACGAAGTCGGCGAGGACCTGCCACTTGATGGCGGAGCGGCCAGTAAGGGACAGGGAGAAAGGGGCGAGCTCGGCCCCCCACTTCCCGATCCGGCCGGTGGCTTCTTTGTTCTGCAGTACCTCCCCCAGGGGGAGGGACGACGGGACGGTGATGGGGTGCCCCAGGAAGTAATGGCGAAGCTTCCGGGACGCCATCAGGAGGGCATAGCAGACCTTCTCCATCTCCGTGTACCGAGTTTTGGCCCCTTGGAGGGCCTCACTCACATAGTACACGGGACGCTGCTGCCCCCCTTGCTCCCTTACCAAGACCGCGCTGACGGCGACGGGGGTCGTAGCGAGGTAGAGGAGCAAGGGCTCTTCTGGGGACGGACTCATGAGCATTGGAGGGCTCGTGAGGTACTTCTTGAGGTCGTTGAACGCCTCTTGGGCCTCGGGGGTCCAGCGGAACCCCTCGAGCCCTCGGAGGATCTTGAAGAACTGGAGGCCCCGCTCCCCCGACGGGGAGACGAAGCGGCTTAGCGCGGCTAGGCGGTCAGAGAGCCGCTGGACATCCTTGACGGAGCGCGGCGGGGGCATATCTAAGAATGCCCGGATCTTCTCGGGGTTTGCCTCAATGCCCCGCTGGGACACGAGGAAACCCAGGAGCTTCCCCCCGCGCACCCCGAAGGCGCACTTCTCCGCGTTGAGTTTGAGCCCGAACACGCGCAGGTTGCGGAAGGTTTCAGCCAGGTCGTCGATGCGGGAGGCTGCGCGGGGACTCTTGACGACCGCGTCATCTACGTAGACTTTGACGTTGCGGCCGACTTGATCTTTGAAAACCAGCGTCATGAGGCGCTGGAAGGTCGCCCCCGCGTTCTTGAGCCCGAAGGGCATATGGACGTAGCAGAAGTTCCGAGGGGAGTTATGAAACTCGTCTTTTCCTCGTCCCCTTCCGCCATCCGGACTTGATGGTAGCCCGAGTAGGCGTCTAGGAAGCTCATGAGCTCGCACCCCGCAGTGGAGTCGACGAGCTGATCAATCCGCGGGAGTGGGAAGTTGTCTTTGGGGCAGGCGCGGTTAAGGTCGGTGAAGTCCACGCACATCCGCCACCTGCCGGTTGACTTCTTGACGAGGACGAGGTTCGCGAGCCACTCGGGGTGCAGGACCTCCCGAATGAACCCCGCCTCTCGGAGCCGGGTGATCTCCACCTTGATTGCCTCTTGGCACTCGAGGGAGAGTTTTCGCAGCTTCTGTTTGACCGGGGGGTGACCGGGGGCCACTGCGAGCTTGTGCTCAATGACCTCCCGGGCGACGCCCCGCATATCCGAAGGCTTCCACGCAAAAACATCAGAGTTTTCGCGCAGAAAAGCCGCAAGTTGCACTGCGTGCTCCTCGGGGAGCTCCGCCCCTATCCGGACGGTTTTGTCTTCGTCTCCCGGGGACAGCAGGACCTTCCGGAGGCCCCCTTCCGGACGCGGCTTGAGGAGGGGCCTCCCGGGCGGTGGCGTAGCATCATCTAGTTCCGGGGGAGAAGCCTCCCCCCCGGGCGTCTTTATGAGGTTGACGCTTCCGATCGTGGCCGCAGCGCGCTCGTATAGAGCACGGGCCATGTCTTGGTCTCCCCGGACGTTGATCACACCATGCGGCCCGGGGATCTTCATGCAGAGGTAGTTTTGATGGGTGGCAGCCCCCAGCCGGTTGACTGTGGTCCTCCCCATTATCGCGTTGTAAGAGGAAGGGAGGTCCACTACGTCGAAGCGGACCAGCTCGGTCCGGTAGTTCTCCGGGGTGCCGAATGTCATAGGGAGATCTACCTTGGCCACGGGGTGGATCGCCTTCCCCGGGACAAAACCTTGCAGGGGCCCGGCCGCCGGTTGTAGGAGTTTCTCATCCACCTACATCTCTTTGAAGGCCTTCAGGAATAGGACGTCAGCGGAGCTCCCGCCGTCCACGAGGATGCGGGCCAAGTGGCAGTTGTAGATGATCGCGGAGACAATGAGCGTGTCATCGTGGGGGCAGCGAACCCCTCGCGCGTCTTCCGCCGTGAAGGTGAGGGGGATGTCCGACCACTTAGGTGGCAGGGACGCGTGTAGCACCCCCACAACCTTGACCTCGCGCGCGTACTCCTTACGCTGGCGCTTAGAGTCCCGCCCAGAGGCGGATCCTCCCACGCTGACATTGATGTGGCGCTGAGAAGTTTGGAAGGGGAGAGCTTCTGAAGGCTCCCCCTCCTGCGTCTGTTGACCCCCCGCGGGAGCGGGAAGGGCTGGAACAGCTGGCCGAGGGAGCAAGGAGGCCGGAGTCCCCCCCTGCCCTCGCTGGTCGAGGAATGCCACGAAGTGCTGCAGCAGCTGGCTACAGTCTCGGGTAGCGTGGGTACTGGACCCATGGAAGCTGCACCACGGTCCCTCCCGCCTTCTCCCCGCGGGGCCTTCCCAGCCGCGCGAAGATTGTCCTCCCCCATGGCCCTTCGGTTTGGGGAAGGGGCGGTTGCCCCTCGGGGGGTCGCGCGAGCCGCCTCCGCCCTCAAGGACAAAGGTGTCCCGAGGCCGTGGCTCGTTACGCCCCCCCAGCCTAGGGCGCTTGAGGGGATCCCTAGCCCCCCAGTCGGCGAGGGCGGTAGCCCCCTGGGTCTTCTTCCAAATGTCGTCTTCCTCCGCCCGAGCGTACTTTTTGAGTACGTCGAAGAGCCTTCGGTGGAGCTCCCCCGGGAGGATGCCGCTTTTGCAGGCTTCGATGACCGTAGAGTCGGGGACGTGGGCCACTTTGCTCTTCACCTGAGCAAAGCGCTTGAAGAAGCTTCTGATGGTTTCCTCAGTCCTCTGCCGGACAGTGTACAGCTGCGAGGAGTCCAGGGGGTGCACATAGTTCCCCTGGAAGTTCGCCCAGAACTCCCGCTTGAGCTGCGTGAAATACTTGATGGAGCCGGCCTTCAGGTTGTAGAACCAGGAGCGGGCGATGCCGGTGAGATAGAGGGGGAAGATGTTGCATTGTACCGTCTCGTCCCCCCCGGCCGCGGAGATGGCTGTGGAGTAGACCTGCACAAATTCGTAAGGGTCTACCTCACCGTTATAGTGCTCGATGTGCGGAGGGCGGTAGGGCCGCGGCCACTGGATTCTGCGAAGTCTTCAGCACATGGGCTGGTTAGCCCCCTGCACCTCCCGGGGAGAGTCCCGGTCGCTGTCTTCTTTGACGGGGGCCACGCCCTCGCTGTCTGAGTCTGGAAGCGGTCCGAGAGGCCCGCCGGAGTGGCGGTGGCGACGCTTCTCCTCCAGACTGGGGCTGAGTTCCCGGACGTCCGGGCTATTCTCCGGAGAGGCTGGGTCTTCCGCGGGTCTCTTCCCCCGACCGGAGCGAGAGCGATGCTCCCGATGTCCACGACCAGGGGGAAGTTCTTCCCCGCGCTCAGGTGAATGCATTCGCTCAACCTCCCCCCGGGCGAAACGGACGTGTTCCACCAGGGGAGGGAGCTTATGCACTGTAGCTACCGGCCCGGAAGCTTCCGGGGCCGGCTGGGGGGAGCCCCCTACGACGACCCCCGGGACCGGAAAGGGGGAGGCCCCTATATTATCCGGAACCGGGGAGGGGGCGCCCACGGCGACGCTTGGAACCGAAGTGGAGGGAGCCCCTGTGGCAACGACCGGAACCGGAAAGGGGGAAGCCCCTGTATCATCCGGAACCGGTGAGGGGGGAGCCCCCGCGGCGACGTCCGGAACCGGGGAGCCCATGCGGGGGGAAGTCCGCTGAGGCACGGGAGCTGCTCTGTCGACCACCCCCGGTGCGGTAAACGCGACGTGGGGGGCAGGACTGGCTCCCGGCGTAGGGAAAACCCCCGGCATGAAGTGGGCTCCCGGCCCCGGGAATAGGCCTAGGACGGGGTAACCCCCTGGTGCCACAAAGGGCCCTGGTATGAAGTAGCCCCCCGGCACCGGGACGGGCCCGGGTGCCGGGAAGGGTCCGGACGTATATCCCGCAGGGGGAGGGAACCCTCCGGCAGATCATACGGGGCGGACAGACCCCCGGAGACCGGAGGGGCCGCCGGGTAACCCATAAACGGGGGCATAGTCCCCGAGTACAGGTGCGACGCAAATGTGGGGGCCGAAGGCCGCGCCAAAACGCTGAGCAGCTCATCCATTGAGCGCTGAGCGCGGAGCTGGCCCTCCACTAGAGCCTCAAGTAGGGCGTCCCGGGGAGCCGGGGGAGCCGTCGGGGGGAGACTAGTCCCGGCCGAGGTCCCCGTGGTCACCGGGAACGACCTGGAGGTGGAGGCACCTAAGTTAAGAGGAAAGGAGGGAGGCGGTACCTGGGCCAGGCCGCCTCCGAGCAGAAGCGCCGGGACGGCAGTGTCCCGGACGGGCGGCGCCGGGTCTCCGAGACCAGCGTCACCGGGAAGGGTGCGAGCCCTTGTTCTTGGGGGAGCCATGGCGTCTTGTCACGAGTCCCCACGGTCGGCGCCAACTGTCGTGGTATTGCGAATACCCCGGCAGGTTTTGTGAACGATCCTAGCGAAGATTACGCGGCGCGGGTTGACCGGATGACCGGTTGACCGGTCCTCCCCCGCCGGACAAGCACAAGAAATGACACAAAGATTTATACAGGTTCGGGTCCCGGTGGGGGCCCTAGTCCTGTCGGTGCGCTCCCGACCGGAGTCGGCTGGGGAGGCTCTCTCCGGGGGAGAGGCTTCCGGAGCACACCTGTGAGTTTAGCTATTCCAATCAATATGAATCACTTGGTTACAACTGAGGGGTACAAGGGCTATTTATAGCCCCAAAAAGAAGCAAAAAGCCTAAACTACCCCGGAAGCCACCGTCGGATTGAAGGGTAGGAACGTCCTTCTCGCGGTCAAACCCCTTGGATGCTTGACAGGTGGTCGCTGATTCCCGAGGCGCTCCTCGCGTGACCTGTACGTGACAAACAATTCGAGACTTTACCTTTTAGAAAGGCGATGAGCCCCGGGACATGGGCCGGAGGTCAGGTCCCCGGGCCAAAGGCTGCTCCCGGGGCCGGCGCCGGAGGCCAGGTCCCGGGAGGCAAAAGGCGGCGCCCAGGACGGCACCGGAAGCCAAGTCCCGGGAGTCAAATGGCGGCGCCCGGGGAGGGGCCGTAGGCCACGTCCCCGGGCAAATGGCGGCGCCCCGGACAGCGCCGGAGGCCAGGTCCCGAGGGCCGAATGGCGGGGCCGGGGACGGCACCGGAGGCCCGGTCCCGAGAGCCAAATGGCGGCTCCCGGGACGGCACCGGAGGCCAGGTCCCGGGGGCCAAAAAGGCGGCGCCCGGGGAGGCGCCGGAGGCCACGTCACCGGGCGAATGGCGGCACCCGGGACGGCATGTGGGACCCTCATTTGAGGATTCCAGTGGCAACCGCCCAGGTGGATTGCACACAGAAAGGTACATCACAAGCTCACAACAACAGGATTCACTTTCATCAATAAAGCAATAGATAAAACAAATACAAGGTCACGAGGACCAGTATTACATTATCATAATGCCAAGAATGGAATTAATTAAAGTTGATACAAAGTAGAGAGTTTTTCATAAAAACAATAACACGAAAGCAATAACAAAGGTCTTCATTTCCTTCTGCAGCGGTTCAGCTCGGGCCTTTACGCATGACCCTCCTAGAAGCTCAAATTGTCTGGAAAGGTTCCTTCCTCTTCTTGGTGCTCAAGGCTAAAGGATTCAGGGTCCTTGAATCCTTTCTTCTGAATTTGTGTGAAAAGGCAAGGGTGAGCATATTTTTCCACGATGCTCAGCAAGTCCCGTTATGAGAATGCAGATATATAGATGAGGGGTTTTCAAGAAAAGGGGTCTTGGTTTCATATATATATAGGAGTAGAATAGATTTTCGCACTTGGTTTTGAAGAAAAGATCTTTATTTTCAAAAGCGAGGCTTTTAAAGTCATAAGCTAGGTTTTCAGAAATGTTATGTGTGGCGGTCTTTCATGAGTCACCACTTTACTCATATTTTGCGAAGAACTTTCCAAAAGCTACTTGTGCTGCATCGACGTGGATAGAATCCACAGTGCGCAGACTCCATAACCTGGGAGCTCAGAGTATCCGATACTTTTTAAACTTTGCAAAGGTGTACCACCTTAATCCACCAATCACTCAGCTTTCAAGTCAGGCCAACTCCATGCGACTTTTACGCATGTGACAAGGCTGAAGTGACACAACAGTTTACAGTCCTAGCATTAACAATTTCCCTGCCCGGTAAGTAGACAGTTAAGTCTCAAGTACCGTTGTGGGTCCTCCCCACTGCCTTACTTCCTAGCCTGGGTCTATGTTCTCGCAAGACACATAGCCTCCCTTGATTACAGCCGCGCACGACTTAATCTGGCTTAGGGCGTCTTCCTTCTTTCCACATTTTCCTCTCATGATTTTTCTTAACTCACATCACTCATGGCCTTCTGCGGCCCACTAGTTCTCGCAAGACACTGGATCGACAACCATTGCAGGGAAAAGCTAATACTAAAGAAAGCTACTAAGTTGCGCCCATCCCATAACCGGGCAAGTGGTTGGTACGTTTTTCATGCCGCATAGAAGCACAACACAAGGTTCTAGTCCTTATGAATCTCTAGTGAGGAGTCTTTCACATTCCCAGTGCGCACACAGCACCATCCAATCAAACCATCCTCACTATCAATTCCAATCACATTTTCTTTCACAAAAGGGTTTTGAACATGCTTTTCTCATATGTGACCATTCAACATTTAACATATAATCTTGAGCATAGCATAGCCTAAGCATGAAAATCTAGGGTAACAAGGGTGCAGGGATATTCAATGTCAAAAGGGGCTTTACCATCATTTAGGTCATACCTAATTACTTTATTTGAATATGTTCTTATTTGAATATAAGGCATGCATATACTTGAAGACAGTTAACATACTTCATTTCAAAATAGTAGGCGAGACATGATCAAGGGTTTGAGACTTGCCTTGCAATGTTGGGTCTAGTTACTTAGATAATTCTTCGAAGATTTCTTCCGCTCCTTCAATCTCTGGTTCCACGGCGGATACAGACAATACACACATACACTATATAAGCATACAGAAGATAGTCTTTATGGGAAATGATACGTAAAATATATCATGCATGCAGGGGAGAGATTTGGACAAAGTCACTTGATATTGATCGAAGAGATGGGCTCAAAAGGACTTGAATGTCGAAGGGCTAACATTCGGCTCATGGCTTGACATAGCCCTAAATTGGTCTTAGGTAGGTTTTCTGGGAAAGTGACAGTAGGGAAAGTTGTAGAGAACAACTCCAGGAATCTAGTGGACAAGGTGGCATTTCAATTACTCAAGTGTAACAGGTATAAGTCACTCAATGCCACTGGTGGACATGCACTGACATATTGCTGGACATGGCCAGGAACTAGGGCATGGCATAACTTTTGATCCAGGGCTTCAATTGATGAACCACTTTGTCTAGGGGTTAGGCCTTGGCAACAGGAACAAAACACTTAACAGGTTCAAGGGCAGAAAGTGGCCGTAGGGTGGCCAAATCAGGCGAGTAAGCACGGTGGTCTGGACATGAACTGAGCTACTGGACAGTGATCTTGGCATTGAAATAACTCCTGATTCAGGTCAATTCAGAAGTTGAGATAGTAGACAATATTGCTCAGGGTACTGGAGTCTATCTAAGGGACAAAGTTTCAGAGGCTAGATCGGCCGGGGAGAAATTCCAACGACCGGCGCTGGAGAAGACGACACTGGAGATTGGGGGTTTTCAATTCAGAGACTTTGAGCTCGATTCTTTGCTCATGGAGTGAGAGGGTGAGGTGAGGGGACTATTTGTGGGGTTAATTCTACCGGAGAATGGCTAGAGTGGCTTGGCGACGAGAGCTAGTTTGCTGGTGGCACGCAAACTACGGAAAGGCTATGATCACTGCTCAATTTCGAAATCCAAGTTAGTAGGCTTGCTCAAAGGGGTGTTCTAAACAATTTTCATCACTGGCACGAAGGTTGATTCGGATCGAATCGGGCAGCATTGAGGAAACAGGGCATTTGGGCTTTTCCGATGATCGCCGGCGTTAGGGTTCGCCGGGGGCCAATTGGATGCTATGGTACGGAGAGGGGGATGGGAGAAGCTTACTGGTGGTCTTGGATTGAAGAAAGGAGCTGCGGTTGAGGCTGGCACCGGTGGCCTCGAAAGCAGCTCGCCGGAGAAGAAGGTGCTCACGGCGGCGCTGAGGAATTAGCTGCTCTCTGGTGCTAGAAGCTGAAGTAATGAAGCTACGAGGTGGTGCGAAGTGATTCTGGGCAAGGGAGGGAGCTTATATAGGCGATGGGCTGAGCTCTCGGGAGTTGAATCACATCAGGCGGGATTCGCGGCTGACACCGGAGAAGCGTTCGAGATGACGTCGGGACGCGGCAAAGACTGAGCCAGAGAAGGGGAATCACGCGAAATCAGCTGGAGCAAGGCGACGGGATCACTGGCTTCGGCATGGCTGCAACGTGGCGTTGCTTTGCTGCTGCTGGAGCACGCGCGCGCGCGGGAGAATCACGGCACAGCGCGGCTACGGTGGCTCCACGGTGGCGGCACGGTTGCGCACAGGTGGTGCTATGTGGCTGCGGTGGTGGCTGCGCGGGAGACTTCGTCGGCGGCGAGTTCCTGCGGCGAGGCAAAGTGGCGAGGCTCTGGTCGCAACGGCTAGAGCTCTGGTCGAGAGAAACGACCAGGGGCTTGGTCGAAAATGGCAGAACAAGAAGGCTAGGGCTGATCTGCAATTTCCAAAATTTGCACTAGGGACTGTTCTGCAAAGAACTTGGACTAATTTGCAAGGTTTTCTTTCGGGATCTTGGGCCTATTTGCAAATCTGGAGATCTAAAGGGCTGATCTGAGATCTGGTCCTGCAGATGAGTGTCACTAAATTACTTGGACTCATCCAGTAGGAAAAACGGTAAAATCCAACAAGATCTGGTGGTTTTGACAAAAATCGAAAATGGGGTAATTAGGGTAAACAGGGTAATTAGGGTTTGAAACTTTGGCGAGGCTGAAACTAGGGTTTCGGCTGAGCTTTTGGAATTCTTCCAGAAGAGAAAAATGTCTAGAATAGTGAATGGGAGATGTTCACTGAATCAGATCAAAGTTTGGAGATTGGTCTGAGACTTTTGGTCTTTTTGGGCTTCTGACAAATCTGAAAAGAACTGATTTGCGATACTTTTGGACTAAAAAGCGAAAATGGTCTGAAAGGCGGAGTTTATCGGCCAACTTTTTAAATTAAGGTAGTGGCATACCTAAGATCATAATTCTGGGATAAAGATCAAAAATGGGGTTGAGACATCCGAGAATCCAATGAAGATACGCTGACTGGCAAGCTAAAGAGATGGCAAAATTTGGGAAGTTACACGGCACCGGAGGCGCGGTCCAGGGAGCCAAATGGCGGCGCCCGGGATGGCACCGGAGGCCTGGTCCCGGGAGCCAAATGGCAGCGCCCGGGACGGCACCGGAGGCCAGGTCCCGGGGGCCAAAAAGGCGGCGCCCGGGGAGGCGCCGGAGGCCACGTCCCCGGGCGAATGGCGGTGCCCGGGACGGCACCGGAGGCCCGGTCCCGGGAGCCAAATGGCGGCGTCCGGGACGGCACCGGAGGCCAAGTCCCGGGGGCCAAAAAGGCGGCGCCCGGGGAGGCGCCGGAGGCCACGTCCCCGGGCGAATGGCGGTGCTCGGGACGGCACAGGAGGCCGCGTCCCCGGGCGAATGGCGGCGCAACTTACCTGGACTTAGTCCCGCGGAGATTTCCCCCAACAGATTAAATTATTAATTCTTTACGTGTAACATGTAGCTACCACTGGATCCTGCTAGTACTTATTCCGAAAAGGAACAAGGTATTCTACCTTTATTCATTGCAGAGAAAAGGGTACGAGTATTGCGGCGCACGAGATGTATTCGAAAGGTTATGATATTCATGTGGACCTGTCTTGCATCTAGATTTACTGTCCTCAAATTGTCAAGTTCGACTATCCTCAAACTGTCAATTTTGACTATCTGCAGGGCTTTCACGAACTACTTTGCCAAGGGAGGGCGACAACACGAGCGACGAGCCGATAAGTTTCAGTGGTTACAAGTTTTGATACAAATTTCAACTGGCATCTATTTTACTTTATAACGTGTCCCCAGCTAACTCTCGGTCTGTAAATTGGCAGTGCCATCAGGAGCCAGACGATAATACATGTGGGCTCTACGTGATGCGCCTCATGTATGACCTGATCATCACC
Source organism: Pharus latifolius (assembly GCA_019359835.1). Classification (NCBI taxonomy): domain Eukaryota; kingdom Viridiplantae; phylum Streptophyta; class Magnoliopsida; order Poales; family Poaceae; genus Pharus; species Pharus latifolius. The sequence continues at coordinate 30,965,103 of CM033325.1, read as the reverse complement.
CCTCACCGGCCAGATTTCCCCGAGGTATACAACTACTCCCCTTTGTATCGATTTGGTAGAATTTACAACTGCATTGAGCTAATTTTTTCTGTACCAACTCTTGCTGCAGGGGGGTCGACTTCCCATCAGAAAGCTTTGACCCTCGGCAGATTGGTATGGTCCGAGGGATGCTCACTGAGTTTTTCCTTGCGGAGGTCATATCAACCAAGGGGAAGTTTAGGGACCCGCAAGGTTCGTATTAGTGCGGCCTTACGAATTGAGATTATCTGAAGGGAAATAGGTACATATAGTACATCTAACATACTGACTTTAATTGTCGATTACATTTATTTGTTCAATCTCAATTGTACATATTTCTGAGTTCTGTGCTGTATATATGAAATGCATGCTATTGTACATGTTTCTAAGTTGTATGCATGTATGAGATGAACTATATATATTTGAGTACTGTGCATGTATGAAATGAACTGTATATATGAAATGCTATTTGTACAGAGGACATGACTAGCATGATTCCTGAGGCTAGCCACAAAAAATAGAAATTTATTTAAAAAAATATTAATATGCACAGACGGTTTTGATCTTATAAACCGTCTGTGATAGATCGAACTATATACGTATCACAGAGTATCACAGACTATTCTGAGCTAATAACTGTCTCCGATAATGAAATTATTACATATGGTTTTGACCTGAAAACCGTCTATGATACTATCACAGACTGTTATAAGGTCAAAACCATATGTGATACTCATGCTATCACAGATGGTTCTGAGATTATAACCTCGCCGATAATGACACTATCCCAGATGGTTTTGACCTCAAAACTGTCTGCGATATTCATACTATCACAGACGGTTCTGAGATTATAACCGTCGCTAATAATGACACTATCCAGGACCTCAAAATCGTCTACGATACTCATACTATTACTGACGGTTCTGAGATTACAACCGTCGCCGATAATGACACTATCCCAGATGGTTTTGACCTCAAAATCGTCTGCGATACTCATACTATTACTGACGGTTCTGAGATTATAACCGTCTATGTAGTAAGAGTAATCACAGATGGTTTTGATCTCAGAACCATCTGTGCAGTAAGAGTATCATAGATGGCTTTGATCTTACAACATCTGTGATACTCATACTATCACAGACGGTTCTGAGATTATAACCGTCGCCGATAATGACACTATCCCAGATAGTTTTGACCTCAAAACCATCTGCGATACTCTTACTATCACAGATGGTTCTGAGGTTACAACCATCTGTGGTAATATGAGTATCACAGACGGTTTTGATCTTATAACAGTCTGTGTAGTAAGAGTGTCATAGACGGTTTTGATGTTAGAACAGTCTGTGTAGTATGAGTATCACAGACGGTTTTGATTTTATAATAGTCTGTGAAGGGAAAAATCACAGACGGTTCAAAACCGTCAGTGATAGTACTCGATTATCACTGGCTCGAATATCACTAACGGGTCAGAACCATCTGTGATGACTGTTTTGACCCGACTGTGATAATGAATTCTGTAGTAGTGACATCACATAAATGTTCCCAAGAGTATATGGATTCAACTCATTGGTTAAGCAACCACGTCCCTCTAAAAGGGAGATAATTTGCCATGATCTTGTCATCTCCATGAGCAGCTTGGATTGCAGTACAATAAATCTGTAGGAACTCTGACATGTTTTTTGTGCTGTCGAAACGTTCCACAGAAATAGACCTAAACTTGGATGGCCATCTTACTGCTCGAACATCAGTGATAAGTGCTAAATTGGTAGTATTTTTACCCTAGGTTTAGTATTGAAAACGTGTAAAATCATGCTTAAAATTCCTACGATACGATATTTTATGCATAAAATTTGATTATTTTTACAAATTGCTTTCACAGTGGTGTTCATTATGTTTCAGGGATCAAATCTGCCAAGTTTGAGAAAATTTTGACCACAATTGGACTTAATTAGACCAAAAAAACAAAACTGGAAGCAAAAAGGTTCTAGTCGAGTACTCTACGGACAACACACCTAGTCGAACACGTTTTGGCGGGAAAAATCCTTATCCGTACACGGTTGAGCGAAAAAGAGACCTATTCGAACACGTCACGACAAAAAAGAGCTGTACTCAAAGACACATGCTCGAAAAAGACTCCCGGTCGAATACAATGTGGCTAAAAAGAGTCCTGCTCGGTTTCGGTTACGACATGTGTTTGGCCGTGAACACGCCACGTGTCCTGGTCGTGTTCGAATCAGTTTTGGTCACGACACCTGTGAGGCCGCGAACACGCCACGTGTCCTGGTCATTTTCGAGTCGGTTTCGATCACGATACGTGTGTGGCCGGATTGCTCCACGTGTCCTAATCATGTTCGACTCGGTTTCTTCGGCTTTTACTAGTTGATTTTGGTCAGATTTGATCGAAACTGGTCGAATCTGATCGATTTTGACTCAGATTTGTCCGTTCTCGCGCCGTTTGAAGTCAGACTTCATCGCATACACATCAAGGAGTTGTTTTTGGGCACGTTAACCCATGTATTATAAATAGAGAAGTTTTTTGGCTCAATTAATCATCATTTTCTTAGGTTTAGAAGCTGTTAGGGCTTATTTTTAGTTTAGAAGAGCCCCCTTCTCTATTTTTATTGCTTTTGTAAGCCGGCAAGGACGGCAACTTCAATTTCCAAGCAATCAAGTGAGTTTTATTTAATTTGTATTATTATTTCTGCATTATTATGGCTTTTTGCAAGTAGATCCCTTCTAAGAAGATGAACGATTTTGCCAAAAATGTGGGGTAGGGTTAGGGATGACCTAATCCGAAAGGCGTGATTCTTCGTCGGTCTTGATCTCAAGTTTTGGAGTTATTTCTTGATGTTTTCTTCCTCTAAACTCTAAATTCTCGTTTCGGCAACAGACGTAACAGTTGAGCCTTAGCAAAAATTTAGAAGAGTTCTTGAGTCCTTAGTGCTTTGACGTGGAATCCTAAATAGGAGAGAGGCTCTCGCCAAACATAACAGTGAAAGTGATCTTCTGACCATTTTACCAACGACCATACTGGCCATTAATATGTCTTAGAAAATGATTGAAATTAACTTACAATCCTCAGATCTTGGATAGAATTACGCCGGATGGTTATGGAATTCCCGAAACTCTAGATTTCATACTTACTTTGTACTGCTTTAAAACTCTAGATTGATAGCTTTAGTAGTAGAATTAGTTGTAGAAACACAAACCCCTCACTCATTTAGATTTAATCAGTGATCTATTAAGTTAGAAAGATAAATATGCTTGTTCTTCGTGGAACTCGACCCTCAAGTGCTCAATGTTCAACCGTTCACTTGCAGTTGTTAGACAATCACGCCCCGTTGGGTACGATCAATCAGCTGAGAATGCCTTCCAGCAAGTAATGACATCGTGGCGACAGTGTTAGGGGTTCGGCTCAAACGTGGAGTTTGGCAAACGTTGGCGTCTATGTCTCGTATGTTGCTGAGGTGGAACATGTGGGCCAAGGCAATCATAAACATAGCGTGGACCAAGATGTTAGTGAACATTACATTTCATTGTTTGTTTGTGATCGTTATCCTGAGGAAGGTGATCGTTACGACAACCGCTATCAGTGTTCGAACGTTGAGTTCGTCGAGGCATACTTCCTGTGGAGTGTAGGCCTGTTCGATAACGACTTCC